>CAUYQG010020638.1:0-60520 GCA_963574415.1 Tarsius wallacei
GGGCTGCTAGAGGTTCAGAGGGCAAGGAGATCCCTACGAAAAAAAAAAAAAAGCTGTAATGTATTACCTGAATTTGGATATTTAACCAGACCCTAACCTTGATGTGTCCCTTTATTTGCATATATTTGAATGGCTGCCCCAGTCGTTTGTTATCCCCTGAATGAGGTCTTTGGGATTTCCCCTTTCTCTCCCCTGCTGGCTTGCTATGGTAGTTCCTGTTTCTAACTGGGAATAACCTCTCCCTTACAAAAATACCCATTTCTCTCCCATGCTTGCTTCTGTGTAGCAACCTTTCTTTGCATGAGGGAAAGGGTTAAAGGGAGAGAGAGCAGGGAGAGGAGGGGTTGGCACTAAGACAGATCTGGACCTCACTTCCGCCTCTTGTGGTGACTACCACAAACACCACTGTGTACTTTTCCTCTTGTTAGTTCTCTTCACTCTCTGTTTGCCATTGTTGCCAGCAGTGAAGACTTTGAGAGAATCCTAATGTGTTGTGCACTTGCTTTGGGGACAAGGAGCATAGAAAACATTTTGAGTCTAGGTCCTGTTGTGTTTGTGTCTTTGAGGAACCAGGAAAGGGGGCAAGTGAAACTGATCATAAACAAAAAGGGGGGAAAAAAAGAAGAAGCAGACAGCCTAATCTCTGAAATTGAATACATGAAAAAAGGAAAATAGGGAGCCACTCAATCCAGTGTGAGCAGTGCCCCTGGGATTTTCCACTGGCCAGAAGCCTAGACCTTCCAGCTTCTCTTGCCTAACTCCTCCTTTTAGGCCTCAGTGATTCCCATGGAAGGCTAGTGAGAGAGCAAGTGAGGTGAGGAAGTGGAATCTCTGACTCTGTTCGGTAGAGTCATGATCATTCAAATTAGAAATCTGTACAAAGAGGCAGCACGGTGGCTCATGCCTGTAGTCCCAGATACTTGGGAGGCTGAGGCAAGAGGATCGCTTGAGCCCAGGAGTTTGAGGGTGTGGTGAGCTGTGATTGTGCCACTGCACTCCAACCTAGGCAACAGAGTAAGACCCTGACTCAAAAAAAAAAAAAAAAAAGTCTATACAAAGATTCTGCAGAAATACTATTATGTGAGATAGTTAAGCTCTGAAATTTTACTAGTACATAGTTTTCTCAGCTTTCCAGTTCAACCCAGAATGTGCCAAAGCCCCATTCACCATGCACCCTGATATAAATATATGATGAATTTTTAACAACATTCATGCATTGAGAATGGCTACTATTGCATCATATCACATGTGCAGAACATGTTAAGTTTGGAAAGCAAATTTATCCCATTGCCATTTCAAACTAGCTGTATAAAATTAAAAACTGCATTTTAAATACAGATTGTTCTCTGGTATAACAATATATATTTACGTATTATATTTGTGTATAATGATATTAATTTGTGTATTACATTTATTTGGCTAAATAAAATGTGTTTTTTAGGATCTATCTCTTATAGATAAACAGGCTTTATAGGACAATTTTGTTCTTTTTCTGCACCAGCAAAATATTCTTTTCTTCCCAAGAACCAGTGTTTTGATCTAAGATAGTGATCACATGTTATATTGAAAAAAATTTTTTTAATTGTTTTATAAATTTAGCGGCCTAGAAATTAGAATGCTGCATGGAAAGTAATAACAAAGTACACAGCATTTGCTTTTAATTGCTGTAACTTTTGTATTAATTAGAGTAAAACGTCGAAGATGCAGGCAGTCATTTAATCATGGAAAGAAAAAAATAAGACTTGTTTACCACATTGAAAAGAAATCAAGAAAGTGATTTTCTCCAAATTACATTTCTCATCAAATGTACTCTCCAAATCCAAGTTATTTCCCTTAACTATATTTTATATGTGATGAATGTTTAAACCTCTTTATGTACTTTATGTTCTTGGTTGGAAATTAAACATCAACTGAATTTTCATTAAGTTGGAAATCACAAGTACTGGTAATTTTTAAAGGTGTGATTTTAGTGATGTATTCGTCTTGTAATAATAAGAGCACATCTATTGACTAAAGTTTACAAGCTACTTTCCGGTGGAGAAGTAGTGTGTTGTCATGAAAAGACCTGAGACTTTGGCTTCAGACATGGATATGAACCCTACCTTGGCCACTTACTAGCTATTACCCTTCGTGAAACTCAGATTTCTTTTCTATAAAACACCTATGTTGAAAATGTTGTCATTAAACAAGAGCAAATGCATGTAAAATTTGTAGCATGAAATACTAGCCTTAAAAACCCCAATATTTCATCTTCGCCATTTTATTAGGAAGTAGATTTTTTGCTTTTTGTTTTAGTCAGTCTCAATCTGTTACCCAGGCTGGAGTGCAAAGGCACGCTCACGGCCACCATAGCCTCGACCTGCTGGGCTCAGCCTTCCAAGTAGCCGGAACCACAGGCATATGCCACCATGCCCAGCTAATTTTTTGATTTATTGTAGTGAGGTCTTACCAAGTTGCCCAGGCTGGTCTTGAACCCTTGAGCTCAAGCAATCCTCTCACCTCTGCCTCCCAATGTGCTGGGATTACAGGCATGTGCTACCATGCCCGGCAGGAAGTAGGTTTTACCTCTCTTTTACAGATGAGTTGGTTGAGGTTCAGGCAACTCATCCAGAATCACTAGATCTGTTATCATTACTTCCCTCCCTTTGACTGCTTTTGAAACAAGACTGCAAAAAGGGATAAAATAGTCAGCAGCGATTGCAGGATATGACCTCTCAGATGTGATCTAGCTTTGGTTAGGGCAACCATTCCCCACCCTTTGTTCCTCTGACATATGTGTGATACCGCATGACTCAAGGTTGCTGGCGTGTTAGTGAAGCTCCATCCTTTTCTCTCCTGCTAACAAAAGCCCAAGGAGGGAGAGTGTCTATTATTAATAGGGATAACCTGAAATCTACTCCATTTCCAGCCTCCCAGTACTTTATTACTGATAGCAAGTTTCTGTGAACATTCTTCACAACTTTTGCAACACACCACATTTGGGAACCACAGCATAAGATGTGTTACAGGGAGAATAAGTAGGTCACTTTGCAGTACTGGGTTCCTGTTAAAGAGTAGTGAGAAAGGTTGGTGGGGCCAGTAAAAGTCTGAAAAGTTAAGATCTTATAGGCACTCAAAGGTTCTAGGGTAGAAAGCAATAGGGTCAGGCCCGGTGGTTCACATTTGTAATCCAAGCACTTTGAGAGGCCAAGGTAGGAGGAACGCTTGAGCCTAGGAGTTTGAGACCAGCCTAGGCAAAATAGCGAGATGTTGTCTCTACCAAAAATTTTTTAAAAACCCAGGTGTGATGGCACACACTTGTAGTCCCAGCTACTCGGGAGGCTGACACGGAAGGACTGCCTGAGGCCAGGAAGGAAGAAAGGAGCAATAAGACAAAAGGTGGTCTGCAGGACCTGGAGAAAGCCTGGAAACCAAGATACCAGCTAGTCTGTTGAAGAAAGCCAGATGGGGTGAACTGAAGGCCTGAACTAAGGCAGTAGCAGTGGGAATGAAAAGGAATGAATAGATGCAAGAAGCCTTGGACTGACTGGATATGCATGGCCAACCAAGGCGGTAAAGGAACCAAGTTATAAAGCAAAAATTTCAAAATATGCTCTCAGGCAGCAGCTTCCCTCTTGAATGATATTTTCCTTTCATTTATATGAAAATGGTCTTGCAGCCACAGGATTTACCACCCCTGTTGGTGGAAAGGAAACAGTCTGGAAGGGTGCTAAAGGTCAGAGAAAGCACCAGCTTAGACTTGCACATTTACATTTACAGGACATAGTCCATAAAATATTAATACTCTCTTTTTTTTGAGTTGGAGTCTTACTGTTGTCGCCCAGGCTGGAGTGCAGTGGCACGCTCATGGCCACCACAGCCTCGACCTGCTGGGCTCAGGCAATCCTTCTGCCTCAGCCTTCCAAGTAGCTGGAACTACAGACACGCCACCATACCCAGCTAGTTTTTGTGATTTATTGTAGAGATGAAGTCTCACCAAGTTGCCCAGGGTGGTCTCGAACCCTTGGGCTTAGGCAGTCCTCTCACCTCGGCGTCCCAAAGTGCTGGGATTACAGACTGAGCCACCGCGCCCAGCCAAAATATTAATACATCTTTCCACCAAGTTGCTGACTTATGAAAGTGTTTGTGTAACCTGCTGCACGAGTTTTAGATCCTAAGTTAAGTGATTTTGTGGTTAGTCATACAAACATGCTGCTGTCTGAATGTAGGACTTGATTCTGGAACATTATAAGCGGGTGATAAGGAGCACACCAGCCAATAACTAGAATGCTTGAAGTGACTAAGAAAATCTGTTTCTTAAACCTTAGGTTGAGGTGATCTGATATACTGTATGTCTCAAGCCCATGGGCACTGGCTCCTTAAGAATGGGAATTTTTTTGTTCATTGATGTATTCCCATCAGAGAACAGAGCTTGTTACTTAGTACATGCTCTGATAATAGTTGTTAAATGAATCAATGACACCAGGGACCGTGAGTGTTTGGCTCATCACTGGAGCCCTGGTGTGGACCACAGAGTTTGCTGATTGCATAGAAAAAGCTGAATAAGGCTTACTGAATTGAGTCGAAATGAACTGAGCCACATTTGAACTAATGAAACACATTTTAATTTGGTTTTATCTTGTGTGAAATACAGTACAATGTTAGGTTGATAATTCTTTCCAAGGGATATTCAACAGTAACAAAATGATATTCCTTCTTTTGCTAGTGATGAGCTGGAGCAATTTATGGAAAATCAAGGTGCATCCAGCCCAGGTATACTCATTTTAACAACAAGCCTCAGCAAACCATTCATGCGACTGGAAAAGTATGTTACTCTCTTGCAAGAGCTGGAACGGCATATGGAGGTAAGGGAAGATGAATTTTTTCAAGCTCATGTGCAAGTATGGTCCTCTGCTCAGGATAAAGTAGCCAGACTGTCTCCAAATTAATCTTGTAGAGAAATCCAGAAAATGTCTTCGTCTCAAAATTTACTTTACCTGACCTTCCCTCTTCTCAGGTTTTCCTCTTTTTTTTTTATAATCACATGTACATAGTACATACTGTATCTTTCTTTTCTTTTTGGAGAGATGGGGTCTCTCTAGATCACTCAGGCTGGTCTCAAACTCCTGGTCTCAAGCCATCCTCTCGCCTCAGCCTCCCAAGTAACTGGAACTACAGGCATGCACCATCCTTAGTTTTCCTCTTTATACAGCAAAACAAGATCCTCATTCTTTTCTACTAAATATTCAAGATTATGCTCCCTCTACCCTCACTCTTCCAAGCCTCGGTCCTGTTGCTTCCCTCAAGTCTGTGCTTATTTATTGACTTGAGCTTTCTTTTGCCCGCTCATCTGTAGATGGCGATTCAGTCAAAACCAGACCAAGAAATCTTCTATTGTTCTGGTATATTAACCAACATTATCGTGGGAGCTAAACAAATCAGCATCACAATGTACAAGGAATGTGTCCACTATAGGCAGAACTATTTATCTCTAGAATGCTGCAGTATTGCAGCTCCCCGACTCTGGATTACAATGGAAGATTCTGGGACTCTTTAACAATTAATGAATAGGTACAATATTAGCAGTTTCTCTCTATGCTTCATTTTAGATACATTAGAGTCCCTTCACACTTTTGTTGATAAACTTACAGTTTATTTGCAAAAGTTGCAGCATAGCTACAATCTTTTCTAATTAGTATGATTTTGCAACAAGGCCTGATAATTGAATATTTTTCTCATCAAGAGCTCAAATCCTCTCGTTATTAAAAACCAAGCACCAGGGCCAGCTCCTTGAGCCCTTCTTTTGCAATTGCGATGGTGCAGGGGGATGGAGGTGTGGGTGGGAGAGGAGGGCCCGTTGGGGAAGGCTGCATTTACCCTAGTTGCTCTTCCTGTGTCTGGGGAAAGGTTTTGAGGTTTTAAAGGGCTTGATTATCTTTAAAGAAAAAGGCCGCACTCTGCTGGGCTTGTCAGCGTTTGTAAGGATTGAAAGCATGTGCTCTGAGTGAAACCACATTCTCAGGCTGTTTGACCTGCCTGAAAGCTGGAGGCAGTGAATAAAGCCTGCGGAATGAAATTTCAGTTGGGGCTTGGGAAGGTGTTGACCTCTGGATGCCTTTCCACAAGCTAAACCAGTTCGCTGAACCGTTTGAGGTTTGCCCCTCCTTGCCTATCACAAAAATCCAAAAACTAGTGTCTTCAATTTCTGTTACTTTTCAATGCTGATGTGCTTAATTTGGGGAGAAAAAAAAATCTGGATGCTCTTACTGCCTGGATTCTCTCTCTTGGGCTTCCTTGTGGTGAAGCCTGTTTATACTCCTGCCTCAACTTGCTTCTGGTCACAGGTCTTTGGCTACCTTTCATTTCCCACCATCTGATAATAATATACTCCCTTAGTACAAGTTCACCACTGGCTGAGAAAATTTATGTAGACTTTTGATCATTTGGCATGGCTGCTGGCTAACAGTAGGACAGAACCTGAAATTCTTAGTTCTCAGTTGATTTTGGTAAGGATACATTTGACAACAAAGGAATACAACCTTACTTTTTATGAGCAATGCCATTTTTGGCTCGGATCAGCCCTCTAGCCTGTTCAAGCTTTGTATTTTATCACCTGAGACCGGTTAAGCAGGAGGGTTAGTCTTCAAATTACTCCAGCTGAGTTCCAAGGGTTAGGTATACATACACCCCCTAAGGTTGTATACCCCATATATCCCAATGTTAGGCATACATCTTCCTCCAAAAATCTCTACTTTCCTGCATAAACAGTTATGGAGTTGTGGCTCCCTCAGAGTCATTTTTGAACTCACTTTTCGGAGTTACAAGTACATTGGAATTGCAGATCACATGTCATTTCATACCATGTGCTTAAAAAGAAACTCGGAGTCTTGTCTCATCTGCCATGCTGATATCATGGAAATAAAATGGAGACATTTTAGGAAATGAGATTAGTTTGATTTTTTTCTTTAACTACCACTCTGTTTCCACGATCCTCTACCTCCTGTCATCTACCAACAACACGACCTAATCATGTCCCCCACAATTATTTAATTATTATATTTCTTATTAAATATGTATTAGCCAAAGTATAATAGCAAGAAGGAAAATGCTTCAATAACCACACTTATACTACGTTGTTACTAAATATATGATGTGTCAAAAACTGTCTTAATTTCTTAATCACCTAATAACTGGAGGTGTTGATGTTTCAAATGCTCAAATGTTCTGCTTTTAATCTTTAAATTAGCATACAGTAAAATGGACATTCTTCTTCTGGTGCACACTTCTACAGTTCTATAAATTTTTCACAGGTACAGATTTATTTTACCATCACCACAATCGAGATACAGAACAGTTCCATCATCCCCCCCGCCATTCTCTCTTGCTATCCTTTTGTGGCCACACCTCCCACCCCAACCCCTGGCAACTGCCGATCCAGTCTCCTATAATATTGTTTTCAAATGTATTCCTTTAATAGGATACTCATCCAGATCATCAGGATATTCTGAAAGCAATCGTGGCATTCAAAACTCTCATGGTAGGTGATGTTTTATAATTTTCCCTGTCATATACTTTGTCCCTAAAAGTGATTTGTGTGCGACATTTCTTTCCTTAAGCAAAGGTCTTTAGAATGGAAACAATAAGCTTTCATGACAGTATCGCAGTGATTCTTTCATTTAATTTTGTCCTTCAAAAATCATGCTTACCTATGAAAGGTTGCCAGGCTGAGGGTATAAAGCAATCGCATTGACAGTCTTGGCCACATTAAGCATTGGTGTGTAGGTGGGGGTTTTCTTTTGTCTCTTTGTCTCTACCCCCATTGCTCACCTTATGTCTGTATGACTCGTCATTCACTGATTGGCGTCAATACTGGATTCGACTAGTTATGCCAAAGGTATGCATTTGTTCTTTGCATGTGAAGAAATACTTCATCAAATCTAAAAGGAAAAAAAGCACCAGACTACTAAAATACAATTGCTTTATATAGATTGCTATCAAAGGTAATCTTGTGTCTCCACTGTGATAGTTAAGGTGTCTTTTTGAACCCACTGATGTAAAACCACTTGGTGCCATTTTAGAAGGAAATAAAAGTTTATTTTGGGTGATTGATTAAGTTTAGCTTCATTTCAGACAATTCTGTGCATTTTAAGTGGTTTGGACTAACATTTAGTTATGAGTCCTTGCTGTGAGATTGTGATGCCACACTCACCATCAGCTCATTTTTATTGCTGTTGAAATATCAGTAACTGATGTGTCCATGGTAAAACAGCAAGTTGAAGGCCAGAGTAAAGTATTAGGTTAAAACTGTTGTTGTTGTTAGTCAAAGAAAGTCCAACATTGGCAGTTTTACATGGCTCAAGCTAGTAGAACAGTCTTGCATTTATTATAATTTGTGGCTCTTTTATTTTTTCCTATGTAAATGAGAATGTAAAATACCTCTTTGTTTGAAACCCATGTTTCTTTCTGATAATGTTGTAAAATGTTCTTTGATAGTCAAGTCTCCATTTAGCTGAAACGGGGAGCAGAGATTTTAAAGAAAACATATCTCCCCCAAATTATTACATTACATTCATCTGGAAACAGTAACATAACTAACCATGTGCTTATTTTTGTATTCAATTTGGAATGCATACTGTTAAGTCACTTTAATATAACCTCACACTTTCTGAAGCAGTGATTAAAAATATATACACAGAAATATAAATATAGTATTATATGCCACATAGTGTTGACAAACTGTAAATTGTTTCTTGGTTTGAATTTTCAGTTTGTTATTGAAATTCAATTGTATCTTTTTTTTTTCAATCCTTTTTTTTTCTTTGAGTTGGAGTCTCACTCCATTACCCAGGCTAGAGTGCAGTGGCACACTCACAGTCACCCCAGCATCGACCTGTTGGGCTCCGGTGATCCTTCTGCCTCAGCCTTCCAAGTAGCCGGAACTACAGGTGCATGCTACCATGCCCGGCTAATTTTTTAATTTATTGTAGTGACGAGGTCTCACCAAGTTGCCTAGGCTGGTCTCGAACCTGTGAGCTCAGGCAATCCACTCACCTTGGCCTCCTGAAGTGCTGGGATTACAGGCTGAGCCACCGAGCCCAGCCTTTTTTCAATCCTTTTAGGAATAAAAATTAATTTAGCATTTTTTTTCATAGCAATCTACTATTGGTCCCTAAACAAAGTACAACAGTGTCTATGTTTCATTATAAGATCAGTTTGATTCACTGTAGCATAAATAATTTAATTTAATTTTTCTTATTACTCCTGGAGTCATAGTTTGGATTTTTGTTATTTTTAAGATGTTGCCTTGTTGGAAACTGAACATATATTAGAAAAATACAACTGTTTTTTAACTAAAGCCCTATTTGCTCAAAGATAGACAAGGTGGGGTGAGCAGAGGCACAAGTCAGAAGACCTGAATCTATTGGGTGCTTTCTTGGCTCTGGTTGATGTGATTTGGCTACTTACCTTTCTATGCTCTTTACAGGGAGGGAGAAATAAGCCCCTTCCAGCATTTTGTCTTGATGTCTTGGCAAAATGACAACTAGCCCTTCTTCATAAGATGTTTGGGACTCAAGGCTAGAGAATTAGGCTAGCGGATCTTTCTGTCTGTCAGAACAGGTCTAGTCATGGGATCCATGGTGAGGAGTAGGGACTCAGAACCCAAGAGTCAGGAGCCATGTCTTACGTTGATCTTGTTTTAGGTCTGTTTCATAATAATTTGTATTCTACTACATTCTGCTTTGGTTCTGTAGGGGCAGTGCCAAGATCTGAGAAAGAGAAAACAGCTGGAGCTGCAGATACTTTCTGAACCTATTCAGGCATGGGAAGGGGAGGATATTAAAACCTTGGGAAGTGTGATTTTTATGTCACAAGTAATGGTGCAGTATGGAACGTGTGAGGTAAGATGTTTCAAATCTCAACATCGTTTCTTCCATCTTTCATTGTTTGCTTCCTTTATTCGTTCTTCCATTGAGGTCAAGTGCTGGAACCTTCAAATCAGAAACTGAGCACCTATCCCTTACCCAACACTCTACCAGGTGCTGTGGGAGACAGGAAGAAAACACAAGCAACGATCCCTGTTTTCAAACAACACATTACAAACCGATGAAAATACAAGTTGTAGCTAGAAACAAACCAAATAGTATCCGATTTCACAGTCTCAACAATAGAGTCCATAGAAATTCAGAGAAGGGAGAGATAAAGAAGAACTTATGGATGGATATAGGACTTGAGGAGCGGCCACAAAAAAGGGGAAGATTGCAGAAGGTAGAAGTCATTCTCATTTCAGGAGAGAATAGAAACATGGCTGCAGGGTGGTAAGGAAACAAGCCTGTTGAAAGCAAAGAAAGTGTGTTGGGTGTGAAAGGTTGATTGAGTCAGGTAAAGTCAGGTTATGCAGAACCTTGCACATCAGGCAAGAGTGGTTCAGGTGGATGCTGCAGGAAATGGAAGAGGAAACAATAAAAGAATCCCGAGCAGTAGAAAAACACTCCGAAAGAAGTGTTTGGCACTTAATCTGACAGCTACATATGTCAGATGAACTGGAAGGGATGGACCAGAAACAAAAGCCAGCTGGGATGGAAAGTGAGAAGCACACCCTGACAATAGTGCTGGCAGAAGGAATAAAGCAGAAGGAGCAAATCTGAGACACCTTTAGAAAGGAAAGTCAACAGGAATTGGTGACCCATGGGCTAGAGGGGATGATCAATGTAATTTTAGACCTGTTACCTTTCAAGTGGCTGAAGATATCTGAGTGGAGAGGTCCTGTAGGTAGCTGTTCAGGTAGTATGGAAATGTGGGTGAGAGGTCAGAGTTATAGACAGAGATTTAGATGTCCCTGACAGATGTGCCTTCCTAGGAAGTAAATACCCAGAGAGGAGCACAGAGAGCTGAAGATGGATTATTTCTTTTAGAAAGGGACTAGGGTAGGGGAGAAAGGTTGATTATGTCACCTGATTTGATTTATCGGGTGTTAGAACTGTCTCCCTCTCCCAAAACATCTTTCTACACTCCCTGACACGTCTCTGGCAGAGATTCATTACTTTGGGTTAATAAGCAATCTCATTTAAAATGCAGATACTCTGGGGAAGGTTAATGCAGTGAATCTAACTATTAGTCATTCACATCTTTGGGATAAACTGCTTGGGTGAAAGGAGGAGGAATCAGTGCCAGGAAAAAAAAAAAGAGGAAAGTAGAAACGAACTGGGTTAGTGTGGTGTCATGGTACTTCCAGGAGGAGCATTTGAAAGTGGTCAGCAAGCTGAGGGCTGCTAGAGGTTCAGAGGGCAAGGAGTGTGAGGACCAAGAGGAAGCCGCTGGATTTTGCTAGAAGGCAGTTATTGATGACTTTGAGAGGGCAGTGAAGATGTAGTTAGGGAGGGATCAATGGGGAGAAAATGAAGGCAGCAAGTAATCTGGCAATAAAATGTCAAGAAATGGGATATTATGTATAGGGAGCCACATGGGACAAGCTAAGACCTATTAGGGCAGGAGATGTGTGTATGTTAAAGGCAAAAGAGAAAAAGCTAGTGAAACAGGAGAGGCTGCTGGAAGAAGGAGGAGAGGAGATGTCTGTAGGAAAAAACTAAAGAAAGGTACTAGAGAATGCAGAGCACTTGTTAGAATAGTGAGCCTCAAAGGGTGGTTTTTTTTTTCCAGATGAGAGAAACGAGATGGAGACAGGCATAAGAATAATTGTAGCTAAGATGACTGAGCATGTCAGCCAAATGTAATTTTTGCATATACAAACTTCACACCTGTTTAAGGGGCTCAAAACAACACTCGTGTGTAAAGGTTTCTTTAGTGCCATTAGCAACCATATTTACAGTTTTATTTTACATGGGTCCAATAATTATCCTGTTCTTAATGATTAAAAATAATCCTTTAGGGCAACCCCCTCAGGTCCCCTCCCACTATGGGAGCTTTTCTGTCTTCTCAATAAATCCTGCTTTCTAAAAAAAAAAATCCTTTGAATAAGACTTTAACATACATGTGAGAGCATATGAATTTGTCTAACACATGAAAGCTCCTTCATTTTGCCATTTCTCAGTGTAAAACAGATTTTCATTTTTGTGAACCTAGAAACTTATTTTGTACCCAGGTCTGGCACATCTCACTGACTGTGTAAAGTGTGTGACTTCTCAGACTTTCATACATGAGAAACAAGCATGGCAATTTGTATTTAACTATTATGTATAGGAGGGAGAGAGATAAACTTTCCAGAAACTGCGGTTTTGTGTTCGTGTCCAAGGAAAATTCAACTAGTTTTGTGTTTTTGAGTTAGGTATTTCCTTAAAAATCCCTATTAATATTTTAGTTGTCTATGTAAGATCTGCATTACAAAGCAGTGATTCCAGAAATTCTTAACAAACAAAATGTCCAATTTCTAGTCTCCACTTAATATTATTCATTCCCTCTCAGGAAAAAGAAGAGCGGTACCTTATGTTATTTTCAAATATCTTGATAATGTTATCTGCAAGTCCTCGGATGAGTGGCTTCATCTATCAGGTCAGTACATTTCATATAAAACAAATAGCAGAACCCATAATGAAAACAGGTTTCCATTTATATGCAATATCTCCACTATGCCACTCAACGTTCAAGACTGAAGAGGCAGAATGTTTGGACCCATCATTGAAATTAAAAAGTTTATAAAAGCAGATATTCCTTAGATCAAGTACCTTTGTATTTGTATATGAGCTTATCCTGAGTATCCACTGTTCTGGTTATAAGCTAGGTTTTGAATGTAAAAATGACAATCTAAGTTTGCAACTAGATCAATTAGCATCAACATTTTATAGGCCCATATCATTATTGCCTAGAAAATATAAAGCTGGAACCTGTTCCTATGATTGTTTTATTACAGTCATATCACATGATTCAGGTTTCTAAGATGTAAGTCAGTAAATGCCTTAGGAAATTAAACTTCTCTCAGTCTGTTCCCAAGATACAGAGTATTCTGAGTTACTATTGCTTGTTATATCTTGGTCTGGCAATTACTAATCTTCATAAAATGTGAGCCTCTACTTTGTTTACTGATTCTTGTGAAAATGTGTTAGAAAAGGAAACTGTTTTGTAAATCCCTATCTTGTGGTTTATAGGGTAGTTAGCCAAACACAATCCACATTTTCCCTTTGCTTTCTTGTCTGATTAACATTTAGAGCAGGAAAACATTATCTATTGACAGACTGGAGAAATGCGTCCAGCCATAATTCAGCAGTGATTCCTGAGAGAGTCAGAAAATCTAAGTGAAGTAAGTAAGCAAAGACACATATAACCATAGAATTAATGGGAATGTTCTTTTTCTGATAGGGAAAAATACCAATAGCAGGAATGGTAGTGACTAGATTAGATGAAATTGAAGGGAATGACTGCACATTTGAAATCACTGGTAAGTCATATTCTCTTTTTCATGTATCTACTTCAAGTCCTTTTTGTAATGAAGTGGAGTTTAAATAAATAAATCCTATTATTTTCTGTTATATAGCCCATGAGCAAGTTTTACATGGACATGGCAAAATATATTCCACTTCTTGGGATAATTAGGGTACAATGAGAGGACAGAGAAGTCTCCTGGTCATTCAAAAGCCTCGGCTTTGCCATTAGTTTCAATCTTCCATTGCATAAGAGCTACTTGTGAAAGCTAAGGAATAACAAAATGGACTGATGTAAATGTAATTTTCTCCTCCTCTGTCATCTATTTCCTGGTGGTTGAGGAACCAAAGATGTGGACTTTTATCAGCAATCTTACCATCAGCCTATGAATTTGCAAGATTTGGTCGTGTTTCTAAAAAGTGCAGAAAAGCCATGAGACTTTCTTCATAAATTGAGCAAAATGCCAGACCTCAATAATGCTCCCTGATATTTTGGCCTGTTATCCCTTTTGCCAGGCCTGTGTGATTTACATGTAATGGCCACACTGTGCTGACATGGCACAGTGGCCAAGACTGGGACCTTGGCCCCTGGCCTTACCCTCTTCTTTCCCAATAAGGAGTCTCAGATTTGGTTTTCGTCCAGATTGTAACCTGCCTTAGTTGGATCTTGTTCCAACTTTGATATTAGGGGAACCAGAACAATATTCTCATTTTAGACTATGAACTAGATGGACTCTGTACTTAAATTTTCAGATGGTGAGTTTGTTTACAGTGAAGTTTTACACTACTTCTAAGATTCTGTATGTAGTAGAAATCAAGGGCAGTTTTGTAAGTCAGACATGAGTATTTATTTACTTTATTATCATTGCATATTTGTTCCTGATACAGGAATTTCAACAGAGTTAGCCCATAGGTATGAAAACTCCTGAAAATAGACACCCAAGTCCTATTTGCACGAAGTGTGTTCATGAATGAGACACACTCAAGGTTATTTTTGACTTTTGTTTCAAATGCTCATGACTGGATGACGTAGGTAACATAGTAGAGAGAATCGTGGTCAATTGCAACAACAACCAGGACTTCCAGGAATGGTTGGAGCAGCTGAACAGGCTGATCAGAGGACCTGCCTCTTGCAGCTCATTATCCAAAACATCGTCATCATCATGTAGTGCTCATTCCGTAAGTAGTCCATTTGTTCTGTCCAGGGATTATTCAGTCTTTTGTCAAATCCTGCCTGCAGAAGATTTACAAGAAGCAGCAAGCACATCCTTGTCTTTGGGTAGTCTATATTTGTAGATTTTGAAGTACAGTTAAACCTCACTAATTCTGATTTCTTAGTGTGAGACCCATCCAAACTAATAAAAAGTTTTACTTAGAGGAGTGTGGTTTTGTTTGGCAGGATCTAGATGCTCCAACTAACTGCTAGCAAAGTGTTTCTAACCAGAAGCCCTGCTAAGAAGTTTTAATGATAAGCAAGACTTATTTTAATGAGCTATCATTATTCTCATATTAACAATGTGCTAAATGAAAACTAGTGGTTTACCTCCCTAAGTGCTTAAACATCTCCATGTCATCTCACTAATGCTCTCACATTTGCTCAGTAACCTTCTTCAAAGGCAAACTTTTAGCATTGTCTCTTTCCAAGTTATCACAAATTTAGAATCTGGAATTTGAATTGATGAGATTTTACTGTACTTGCTGAGTAAAATGGAAGATATGCTGTGTTGTTTGTTAAAATTCAAACCCGTGATGCCAAAATTTCAGTCTTGAGCACTGTGTGTTGTGGTGGGAAGAACATGGGCTTTGGCTTCAGATCTGGGTTCAAATCTTGGCTTTGCCAATTACTAGTTAGTTACTTTACTTTGGTGAGTCTATGTCTTATGGTGTTCTCATGAGATAACCTATTTAAGCACTTAATGAGTGCCAACAAATCACTGAACTCAAATATTGCCTGTTACTCCACTTTCCTCCCTTACAGAGGAAAATAATATCAGACTTTAATGAAATTCCAGAACAGAGAGAAAGATCGTGGGATCATGGGATGTTGAGTCAATTTTGCGCTATTCCTTAGAGACCCCATAATCTTGGCTGGAATGTGCCAGTTCTCAAACTGGAGACTTTTGTTTTTCCATCTCTCCTTTTCTATGGCTGGCTTTGCTGATCCAATGAAGCTATTGTTGTTCTTTCACTGTGTGGCACAAGGTCGGGTTCAGATGGCAGATTGCCAACATCTCATCAGACATTTTCCCAGTCTTTTAGCTCTACTGGACAGCCCCGAGGACCCTTGGAGCCTCCTCAAATTATAAAACCGTGGAGTTTAAGTTGTCTACGACCTGCACCTCCACTTAGACCATCCGCAGCACTAGGTTATAAAGAGGTAATTTTGCTACATATGGTTTGAAATGCTTCTGACAAGTTAATTTTATAGTTTTATTACAAATAGTTGTGGGAATGTTCTAGAAATTTATGATAGGTGACATATGTCAGTCAGTCTTGAATTGCTAGGCTCAGTGATTTTTTTCTTTCTTAATTTTCCATTTCCCCAATTGTCCATCTGTAAGTATGTGTTGAAAGTCCACAGGGTCTATGTGCAATGCCTGTTTTTCCAGTCTTCTCCTGAAGTGCCTGTGGTTTATTTATGTTGGTTATGATAATTATTTAAATTAATTAACGATGTACTCACATCTCACACAGGAACCACTTCATTGTAGTTGAATTTCCAACCAAGCAGACCCAATTCAGTGTCTGGATCATTTTAATTTATTTGAACCACGCCATGAAAGTGATATTTGCTGCAGTTGGAATGAGAGATGAATTTAACGAAAGAAATGTCTTTTTGAAAGAGGCTTCTCAGAGATAACCTTAAAGGACATTTGATATTTGGGTAGTGTGGGGATTTCAAGGTTTTATTTTGTTTTGTTTTTTCCTTTCAAAGTTGCAGTCAGGAAATGTCAGTCACTGGCTTCTGTAACTGTGTGGAGTGTTACTTTTTCATCCAAACAGTGGCTTTATCCCTAACCTGTTTCTAATCGTTCCAGATTTCAGAAAAGGTGTTCATTTATTAGTAGCTGTTCTCGTTGAGTGAAGATTAAGTTTGTGACAGCTATGAGATGAGTCTTAGAATTGCAAAGGCAGCATATATTTCTAGATCAAATGTGTGTTTTGATGAGTGTTGCAGACTTAGCTCAATTTTGAGTGTGTTTTGATTTAAACCACCATGCTTCTGTTTCGATTAATTGTTGCTGCCAACTCTAAGTGCAGTAAAAATAGAACAATATTTGGACAGTGGATAATTTTTTGATCCTTTGGAATTAACATGATAGGAAAAATAATCCATGAGCTGAATCTCTATTACATAACTCTATTTAGAATTTGACCAGAAATTAGTCCTACTGATATGCTTTGGAAATTGACCTGCAATTCTTGCAATCATCCAATTTTCTTCTTTGATTACCTAAACCGGGAGTGCCATTTCATAGTTACCTAAGTCTCATTTGTAATGATGGACATTTTGTAATTGTCAGTTACTAAGTTCAAATTAAGGTGAACTTTGAAGGGTAAAGTTGACTTAATCCTTCACATAACTAATCTATTAAAACTAAGGCATGATCACTTTGTTTCTGCTGAGGGAAGAGAGTTATTAATATATCCTTACTACATAGTGTGTATTTCAGTTATTTTCAGCATTCGTTATTCTGCACAGAACTGTATTCCTTGGGCTTTTGCATGATGATTTTGCTTCTGAAACTAATGTGGGAAATGTGATGATATTCTCTCTGTGTAATTTATGATAACACTAACATTTCAAATGTTGTTTTAGAATTATTGATAAATGGATTTGGTCATTATAACCATCGACCTCTCACGCTCATCTTCTCTTTCTTTACATATTCATTTTAGAGGATGTCTTATATCTTAAAGGTAAGGGTAGAACAATATCTTTGGCTTACAGTGACATCATAATGCTATGCTGTAACCTTTGATGAGTAAAGCTTTCCCTTATGCTGGTTTTGTTATAATTGGTGGCTAAAATATGAAGATGCAATTCTGACATGTAAGTATGTTCTTCAAAAAGCAGGCTCATGTGAAATACGTATAAAAATATCACAATGCCTCCAAAATGCCCCTTTCCTGTTTTTAAAATGTTTTTTTCTCTTATTTTTATCACATGAGAGTTTTTCATTTCTGCCTGTTTTCAAGTTTTAAGTAGATCACTGTGGCTAAGTGAAAGAAATTAAATTCTTTGTTTCATATATTTTAAGGTACTAATTATTATCTATGCTTTATGTACCAATATTGCATGGAAGATTGGAACAGGGTGATCATGTGGGTTTTTTCCCTAAGCCTAGATTCTAATTTGTATACTTGGATATTGATAATGAGCATTTTTTCCCACCTGCTGGTTATCTACATGACAAAAGCAAATTTATTAACTGCCACATCTTTTATCTACTAATTAAATACATAGTTTTATATGTGTATGGTTAAGCTTGGATGTGGGTATGTTACTCCAAGCCCAAAATTATTTATCATTTGGTTCTTCTCTCTGACTGTGGGAAGATTAGTCTCTCTGCCTTAATTTTCCCATTTGACAAATGAAAATTATATTCTTCTTTGTAGGACGGTTGCTAAGTAAAAAAATATTTAAATAGTTTTGAAGTTCTTTGAAAAGTGATAAATACCCTGTTGGTGGTTACAATTGTTATTGTTATTTAATTCCCCCTAAAACTTTATTAATGGGGAAGGCAAACCAAGGTAGAAATGCTGCTATTTTCTAGGGTTGACATCCATTACTTTCTCTGCAAATAGTACCCTAAAGGCATTTGGCCTCCTGGAGAATCTGCCACAACTTCAGTAGGCATACTCCATTCTCATTCCTACCTCTATGGAAATTGAGAGGATGATGTCATTGCCTCTGTTTTATTTAACCTTTTAGAGTTTATTGGGACCATTTTTATAGTGTATAGTATTAACTTTTGATGGATTCCTGAGATTGTCAAAATACAAAATAGGTATTCTATTTAATTGTACTTGTTCTTTTGAATTTTTTTGTGTGTGGATAATTTTAATTCATCAAGAAATCTCTATCCTTACAGGAGTCTAGTAAAAGCCCCAAAACGATGAAGAAGTTTCTTCATAAAAGAAAGACCGAGAGAAAACCATCTGAGGAGGAATACGTGATTCGGAAAAGTATGTGTTTTGTATTTTCTGAAAGTTGTTTATGGACAAATTAACACAATAATCTTTTTTTTTACATGAGAATCTTTAAAAAGAGATCATTAGATAATTTTTTTCTTGACATTATCTATTAGATAAATAAAAATGCTTGGAGAGTTTTGATTACCGCTAAGACTGAAATAAGCTGCCTTCATCACCTGTATCATTTTCATATTGAGCACTTTGCTCCATTTGGTTTAGAACTTCCAACAAAACCCATTTACTATGGATACATTTTTTTTTTGCCCTCTTAGTTTCTGATGCTTGAGATATTTTCCTTTGCAAAGATAGACTAAACAGACCTGAGGGTTGAAATCCTTTTGGAAGCTCAGTGTTCAGGGATGTTCTCAAGTTAGCCAAAGAAGCAGCCTGCTGACATCTAGAAACATGGCTTGCTTTAGAGACAGACTGCAAAGTCAACCAGCCAATTGATATGGACATATTTGATTATAAGGCTGTGAACACGGTACCTTGGGACACATGTGAAGGAACAAGTGATGTCTCACAAAAAGGTGGCAGAAGTGTATGTATTAGTCAAAAATATAGTTTGGATAAATCTTTGCTCAACTCCGGCTTCAGCACGCCTCATCCCCAACCCTGCCACCTGGGTGTGCACATCAGCATATTAACAGGATGTTGCCATCCAGTCATTCAAGAATGAGTTTAGTGGACGGGGTGGGGTGGAGGGGGGGAGGGAGCAGAGAGGAGGGAAAATCAGTGACTATGCTGACTGGTTGGAAAAATGGGTGAGGTTAATGGGGGAAAGTGTCCTAGAGAAGTTGAGCCTTGAAATGTAAAGTGGAAGAAGGCTGTGGTGTACCAGATGAGAGCTGAAGCCAGCACCAAGCCCAGTGCTGTGATTCAAGAAGCCACTGGTAGCACTCCTCCCCCCACCATGTAGAGTTCTGGGCATCAGAAGCAGGACCCCTCCACGCCGAACTCACTGAGGTTGACCCCAGAGCTCTATGGGGATGCTGTCACTCTTCTCCATCACAAGGGTTGGACAGCTCTCTTTCCTGCTTTTCACAAACACTACTTGCCAGCCATCCCTGGCAGTAGAGTGCACTACATCGTGTTGAGGGTCCAGAGGCAAATACCTATGAAAAGTCACTGTTAATTAAACTTGACAGGCACAGCTGCTCTGGAGGAGGATGCTCAGATTCTTAAAGTGATTGAAGCCTACTGCACCAGCGCAAATTTTCAACAAGGCCATGGCTCAAGTAGGTTCCCCCAAATGACTTTCTCTAATGAGTGATGTTTCTTCTTTACTGCTCACTGTCTCTTAGAAAAAGAGAGCAGCCACCCGGATGGGTTGCAGGGTGTGGAAAGCAGGTGACATGGTGCAGAGCAGCGGTGCAGGACTGCATCTTTCAGATAAGGTGGTTTTAGCTACCAAGTGGTTTGTTTACGCACTGTTGTTTTTTACCCAGAAAGAGAGATGCAAGAGTAAAAATGTTGGAGGTGATAGAAATGAAAAAAAAAATTTAAACCATCGTTCTTCTTTGAAGTACACAGATACCTTCACCAACACTAGTTAGGAATTAAAGAGCCCAGAGAGTTCCTGTGTCTGTGAACTGATTCTAATCTCTTCTTATAGGCAGATTTGGAAAGGAAGTCAAAAATACTATCTTTAATCAGCTGCATATTTAAGCGAACAATGCTTCACCAAACTCAGGTTTCAAAGTTGCTCTGAAAATCTGGAAATGTAGCTGTTTAGCAGAGGCTGTTCAAAATGTATAAAATTTATCAGGGAGCTATTGGGTGATGATATTTCCCCCACCGACTTTCAGGTTACAAACTGAAAGCGAGATCATGTTTTCTGATTCATCCTTGAGTTTTTTTTAAAAGCCAGGTCACATCAATTATGTCTCGTGTCTTCCTTTATTATAGACATTCAGGATACCTTATGTGAGGTGCTTGCATCTGCATAAGAAAGGAATTCTCCTTCATGCTCCATTTTGGACAGCCATTGGCCAATCACTTGAGTGTGGGAGGGGATTTCTTAGGTGCCTTGACATATTCTTTCAAAGTAACACATCTCTAAGGCTGACACGAGGAAAACGTTTGATGTGAAAGTTGACACATTTGGCCATGAAGAGGGGACTGTCACACTTTTTGCTTCACAGACAAAACCTGAATGTGGCTTTGGGCATGCCCAGCTCTGATAATAAGTTTCGAGGAGGCAGGAGAGGTACAAGATAGAAAGTAATTTCTGTCATGAAAATCAGGAAAGGTGGGGCGGGGCAAGAAGACGCCAGAGGAAGCATCTTTCATACACAATCAGACCTCGCTTTCTCACCACTTCTTCTCACATCCATGGAGCTGATGGATCTGCTCAGAGATGCAGGCAGGTGTTCTGGCTTAAAAAGGCACATCTTCACCCCTTCTCCCTAGACTACCTTTTGCATGTGGAAGGCGACTTATGCCAATGCTTGGCACACAGCAGGCTGTTTGGCATCATGGTGACCTGCTACCCTCTATCCTTCTCCAGCCAGAAGTTTTGGCTCCCTTGAACTGACTGCTGTTGGCAGTTGCCGCATTTAGTCAGTCAATCACTCAGTCTGCTGTGCACTTATGGTATCCATGGGGTATTGGTTCTAAGACCCCTGTGTATACCAAAATCCACAATTGCTCAAGTCCCTAATATAAAATGATGGAGTATTTGCATATAACCTACCATATCGTCCTATAGACCTTAAGTCATCTCCGGATTACTTATAATACCTAATGCCATGTAAATGTTTGTGATACTGCATTAGTTTTTCAATTTGTATTATTATTATTTTTGAATATTTTTGAACCATGGTTTGTTGAATCTGCAGATATGGAACCTGTAGATACAGAGGGGCAACTGTATTAAGCACCTACAAAGAGCTAGGCCCTGGGGAAGGTAGAGACACATCTCACCTAGGAAGGGGGAGGTTATCAAGTGAAGGCAGCAAGTATACACACCTCTGAAGGAACTCAATCTAGAAGAGAGAAACCCAGTGCCTTAGGAACACCAAATATTAAACACTTGAGCTCTGAGAGGAAGGATCCAGAGTGAGGGAAAAGTTAGAGGTACAGGAGAACTGTTTGGTTGGGCCTCCGTGTCTGTTTTGTCTCCTCTACTGTCCCAGAGCCTGGAGATATTCTGAGTAGAGAGCAGTGAGGATACTTGCATCTTGATGTTGATGTGATAACCTCCCAACCCCACTTTACCCTTGATCAAAATGATCTTGGGAGACATACCTACCTTACCTCCCTTGCTTTATAGGACTGTAAAGAACAAATGATGCTGCTTCTGAGGTCCCTTAAGCACATTGCTTCCTGGTGCAGTGCCACTCTCAACCTTTTACTACGGTTACAGAACATCATAGCATAGGATGTGATGTGCCATTCCCTGGAGATTTGTGGGGGTCTTGGTTGAGGGCAGGTATTATTACAGAGGTCCTTTCATGTTATTTCTCTGAATACAAAATGCTGTCTTCCCTAAGAAGATTGAATCAGTGTATTCAGCCATTTAGAACTTCTCATGTCAGGAAGATTTAGTCAGCAAATGTCAGATGGCTGCCCGCTCAATGCAGCATAGTAATATGCTATAAACTAAGATCCCTCTATAGCAAAAATAAGAGGAAACTAACACCTGTAAATAGTCTTCACTAGTAACTCTTCCCTCTCCTCCCTCTGGCAACCCTCGTTTGTAGGTACCCGCAAAGATTCTGTTCCACAAGTCTTACTCCCTGAGGAAGAGAAACTCATCATTGAAGAAACCAGAAGCAATGGCCAAACCATCATGGAAGAAAAGTGAGTAGAGCAGACTAAACCTTACCTGGTTTGTATGAGTATTGGCAAGGCTGTCAGGCAGGGCAGTGTGGCTCTTGTTAAGGCTGCACTCAAGGGCAGGCCCTCCTCATCTGGGAGTGTGACCTTCTTTGCTGAGTATGCAGTTGAGAACCTTGAGAGGGCCGCTCTCCAACAAAGAGAGGGGAGAAGAGGAAGAGTACCAGAGCCTTCCAGAGCAGCAGCTCTGTGTGGCAGCTGCCCCTATGGCCAGCTCTCCCATGCAGTAAGCTGCTTCAGGACACATGAGAATAGCAGTGCTCTGGATGTGTTAGGAGGTGCTTGAGAATTTCAGCCACAACACTGATTTCCCTGCCCAGGATGCCTCTCATATTTTTTGAGTCAAAAGCTGTACTTTCACATACTTGACTTTATCTAAAATCCCACAGCAATCTGGTAAGACAAGCATTACTCTCATCACTTTCACAGATAAGGAAACTGAGGTTCAGGGAAGTTATGCCTCTAGCTTACCTTTGCATGGTAGTGAGTGTGATCTCATAGGGGGAAATCAGGTTAAGTGCCTTGCAGCTCATAAAATAAACGCAAAGCAGCCAAAGAATGCATTTGTTTAAACTTGAGTCATTTCTGAAGTCAGGCTTAAATGTGCACAAGGCAGCATATTTCAAGGTTGTTGGCATTATTGATGTATTTTTACATCTGGTGGATGAAGTAATACAGCAAAATGGTAAAGCACTTGCGCTTCAAAGAAAAACAGTCCTGGTTCAACGCCCAATTCTGCTACTCATTAGCTGTGTGATCTGGGGCCAGTTTTGTGCCTCAGTTTTCTCATCTGTAAAATGAGGATGATAGTAACATCTTCAGAGTTGTTGTGAGGTTAAATGAAATAAGTATAAAGTCCAGCACTCAATAAATAATGATAGTTAAGCCAATTCCTCTTCTTATAACTATATTAATTTTCACAACTTTGTGAGGTTTTGGAGGAATGTGGTATGATCCCCATTTTATATGTAAAGAAACTAAGGCCAAGAGAGACCGAGAAGGAAACTGGTTGTCCAAGGTTAGAGGACTAATGGCAGGGTCAGAACTAAAACTTAGATCTCCATAGACTTTCTCCAAGGAAAAAGCCAGAGAAGAAAACACTGTTCCACAACCCAGCCAGGGCTCTTCATCCTTTTTTTGGTAATATATGGATTCTTCTAGAAATAATGTCTCTGACTTTGTGTCATATGAGGTCATGTGGAGTTGGAGAGCTGAGAAGGGCAATGCCATAGCACAGATATTGTAGGACAGGCAGAGTCTTGTAATACCTCTCATTATATGTTGAGTGATGTTCATTGCTTCCCCAAAGCAAAAGAAACCAAAACCTTATGATGGGATATAAAAAAATTAAATGCATAAAAGCAGAGAGTAGAATGGTGATTTCTAGGGGCTGAAGGGAGGGAGAAATGGGGAAATGTTGGTCCAAGGGAATCAAATTTCAGTTATGCAAGATGAATAAGTTCTGGAAAATGAGTGTACGACATGGCAACTACAGTCAGTCCTGTGCATGTGTGGGTTCTGCACCTATGGATTCAACCAGCCTCAGACCAAAAATATTCAGAAAAAAATGGATAGTTGCATTTGTACCGAGCATGTACTGACTTTGTTCATGTCATGATTCCCTAGGCAATACAGTATAACAACTATTTACATAGCATTTATATTGTATTAAGTAATCCAGAGATGATTTATGAAGTATACAGAAAGGTGTGCAAAAGTTATGTGCAAATACTGCATCATTTTACACCAGAGACTTGAGCATCTGTGGATTTTGGAGTCCATGAGAGTCCTGGAACCAATCCCCTGATGATACTGAGGGAAAATGGTATAATTGACAATGCAGTATTGTAAACTTGA
This sequence comes from Tarsius wallacei, assembly GCA_963574415.1. NCBI lineage: Eukaryota > Metazoa > Chordata > Mammalia > Primates > Tarsiidae > Tarsius > Tarsius wallacei. Next base: position 24,249 of record CAUYQG010020638.1, read on the forward strand.
AGTTTGCTAAGAGAGTAAATAATGTATCCTCACCACACATACAAAAGGTAACTATGTGAGGAGATGGATCTAGTAATTAGCTTGGTAGTGGCAATCATTTTACAATCTCACCCTGTACACCTTTGTTATTTATCCTCAATAAAGCTGGAGAAAGAAAACCCTTATCATGGGCCCTAGTGTCTTATTTTTTGCTCATCCAAGCTGAGAATTGAGTAGCAGAAGATGAGGGAAGTATAGAAAAGGTGCAATGGCGGGGATTTTTTTTTTTAAGATTTAGGGTACAATTCAACAGTAGATGTGCAAGTGGACATCATACAGGTAAAGTTTGGGGCAGGGCTCTTGATAAGCATGTGTGGTTGTTTTCCCATCAAAATAAAAAAGATGAGGAACATTCAGGTAGCGTCATTTGTGATCAGCTAAAAAGTGCACTGCTTTTCAGGATCTGTATTTTTTATAAAGCTACTTTTATTAAGTATTAATAGTACTTTAATATCTCAGTGCCAGCCATTCATCTCTGAATTTTATCTTTATGTTCTAGGAGCCTTGTTGATACTGTGTATGCCTTGAAGGATGAGGTCAAAGAACTCAAGCAGGTAATACAATATAAAAGTCACTTTCTTAGATAACAGATGCACTCCTTTTCCCTTGCCACACATTGGTCATGCTTTTAGGAAAGGTCCACGAGCAAGGTGGGGAGGGCGGATTTATATTTTCCTGTGTCCTTAAGGTAGGTTTTGTTGATTCTCCCACGCAGCCTTTGGTTTAAATTTCTGAGGCTGGTTATGTTTCTGTTTAGCGGTTTGCAGTAGGGTCGCAAGACAAACTTAGTTATGACTTGCCTATTCCCTGAAATCTATAAGCAGACATTAAGAAAAGATAAGGCGGCCAGGCATAGTGGCTCACACCTGTAATCCCAGCATTTTGGGAGGCCAAGGCAGGAGTATCACTTGAGATCAGGAGTTCAAGACCAGCCTGGGCAACATAGTTAGACCTTATTCCTAAAAAACTTAAAAATTAAAAATAAAAATTAAAAATAAAATTAGCCAGGCGTGGTGTCATGCACCCGCAGTCCCAGCTATTTGGGAGGCTGAGGCAAAAGGATCACCTGAGCCCAGGAAGTCACGGCTGCAGTGAGCCATGATCATGCCACTGCACTCCAGCCTGGGTGACAGAGGAAGACCTCGACTCAAACAAACAAACAAACAAACAAAGTAAATAAATAAAAGACAAGTAAATAAATAAAAGACAAGTCATTCATGAATGTGTAAGTGTACAAAGAACCATTATTCGTGGTTTGTGGGCTTTTCTGGAGATGTGGCCCAGGGCTCCGTGATGCACATTCTGCCTTGTGTGTGAGGACTGACTGTACCAGGTGACAGGGTGAGGGACAGATGGGAAGGGAGAAAGACTAGGGACTGGGAGACCACTTAGGAGATACTTACAAAACTCTGGGTGAGACATGTAAAAGTCCTGAATTGAGGCAGGACAGTGAGGTATGGAAGAGGAGAGCAAGCACAGAGAATGGTGTACCACAGAGCTCAAACCTGTGGAATATGATGTTAGCATTAAGAAAGAACCAGGGATTAAAGATGAAGCTTCTTCCCTGAGTATCTAGTTTGATATGGTGGTGCCTTTCACAGCGATCAGAAGCTACAGGAGAAGTTTGGGGTGTCAAGAAAGATACTGAGTTCACTTTCGGACTTAATGAGATTGAGGTGCTTATAACATATCTAGGTGGAAATACTGAGCTAGCATTTGGGATTGTGGACCTGGCTCTCAGAAGGTGAGGTCAGTACCAGTGATATGTGACAGACCCTTTAATAGACACGTGGGTTGATATGTGAAAAGAGCGTTAAAATAGAAGTGGGTCAGGGCAGGGAAGAAGAATGCAAAAGGCTTGCTAGAGACAGGTGGGAAAATCAAGAGGCTGCTTTGTATTAGACTCCAAGTGAGGGTAGGTTGAGGAAGGACAGTGGGTCAGTGGTGTAGGCTGCCAAGAGGATGGGAAGAAGGAGCCCTGAGAGGAGTCCCCTCTGGTAATCACCAAGTCTTTACCCACCCTAGGAGAATAAAAGAATGAAGCAATGCCTGGAAGAAGAACTGAAATCAAGAAGGGACCTAGAAAAGCTGGTCCGGAGGCTGTTGAAGCAAACGGATGAGTGTATTCGAGCCGAGTCCAGTAGCAGCAAGACCTCAATTCTTCCATGACCATCACTGTAGCGCTGGGCAGAGTGTGCCTTCAGGGCATTTTGAAATGTCCCGCTGAATGATTTGATTCCATTTGCTCACTTCTTTGGCTTTTCTTTCTCTCTTTCTCTTTCTCTCTCTCTCTCTCTTCCCCCCTCCCCCTCCCTCCCTCTCTCCTTTCACTCTCTGTATGCGCTTTGGTGTTTATTGTCGTCTGGTTATTTTTTGGTTGCTCATTTGTTCATTTTTTTCCAACAGGGAAAAAAGCAGGAGGTGGGGGTAGATGTGGCCCCAGAGTCTTTTCCGCTTAGTAAGAAAAGGAAAGTGAATGCAGGCAAACGACTTACAGTTCTTCAGATGGCCTTCGGTTTACAATGCCTCTGGGACAGCCATTGCCCTCAGATCATATTCTTTGGGCTGGCTGCTGTCACAACGCAGCCGGCCAGGGCATATTACATGTGAACCCACCTTCCCCCCCACCCCGATGCTTTCCTGCACCTGCAAGCCCCTAAGGAACTAATTTACTGGAGGCAAAGCTTCCTGAGCTGTGAGTAGAGTAGGATGAGACTAACACATTTGCCCAGTTACTCAGCTGCCCTTCCCTAGATCGTCACATGCCACCCCTCAATCATACTTTTTTAAATGACTGCCCTATGTTGTCTATAAGACCAAGAAAACTGTAGTCCCCTTATGCCTCTTGTGTTGGTGCACGTTGTAACTGAGAAGGCAGAGGCTCTGGCCATCCATGCCAACACCAAATCCCGCAGCAAATCGTCCTGGACAATCTTCTCCTTCAGCAACAGAGTTGACCATCTCTTCCTGGTGCATGGTGGGTTTTCCGCAGCCTTCTGTCAAGTGTGTACACTTTCACCTTCCCCAGTGCTTTCAGCCAACTGTACCAGTGGCGTGTAAACTAGTTTGTACATGCTTTGCTTACTTTTGAAAAAGTGTAGTTAGACTGTGAGCAGTTACTTTATGTACATTGCATATTCAAACTGCGACCTTTCACCCTTCAAAACAATCTGCACCGAGGAGATATTGTGCCCTAGTAGACAGCTTTCCTTCACTTTATTGCCCTCTCATATATGCTGTGAGAAGTTGTAATATTCATTAGCCTCTTTGAATAGATTCTAAGCATTATTCACGGGAAGATGCTGCGAGTCCAGATTGTATATTCAGAACAAAAGGGCCACTCTAGTAGCTGTGTGCTGGTTATTAGTGGAACTGATTACTGGGAACTGGTTTACTCAGGTTGCTCATGGAATCAAACCACCAACTTTGTAAGTATCCCAGAAACTAGAACTGTGAGAAACCAGGTTTAGAAGAGTCATGGCAGAACAGTGCACATTCAAATGAGGCACAGTGGAAAGTTGGCCCAAGGCGCTAGGACAGAACAGTGCAACTCGCCCCTCCCTTTCCCAAAGACAGGGGAAATTTGGCCGGTTGGGGATGGTCACTGGAAAGAGAGCCAAAGGGTCAAATGGCTGATCAAAGATGTCTTCCAGATACATTTGATGGATGCTTGTAAATGTGGGTGTTGCAAATGTTTAGAAATCAAACGTAAAACTTAAACCCCTCAGCTTGCTGAGGAGCCCATTTTCCTTGTGGTACTGAGGGTCTCAAGGTCCCATAGCTACATAGTACAGGGTTGTTGTCTGCTTGCTGCACAGCAGAAATGACTCCACCCACAGGAAGTGGACTGTCCCTGCAGCTCAGCATCAGTCAACCTCACACAGCCATCTTTGGAAGCCGAAGAGTAAATATTTCTAGGAATGGCAGTTATTGTGTTTTTAAGCACAAAGATTTAGATGTGACATCCTTCAGCTAAAAATTAAAAACACAGCCACCACCAATGACAACACCAACACAGATCTTCACATCTGCCCTGTCTGTGATTAGTCAATGGCTTGCAATAGATGTGTAAACTATATTGAAAGGTCTTTATTTTAAAATGATGTGTACATACGCATGTTTTGGGGACTTGGCCCTTCTGATGAGAGCACTCGGTACTCTGGATAATGAAGCTTATGCAGAGTGGTGTCCATGCTTACACACTAAACAATAATATAAAGGAAACGAAGCCATGTTAACCCGAGAGCAGTGTCTCCATAGTTGTGTTGTTTACAATACTCTACAAATGGGTTCCCGTTACCCTGTAATTCAACTGCTACCCTGAGAGGCCTTTCAGTTCCTTTTCAGTCATGTCCCTTCTTACACAAGCTCCGATTTTCTAACTTGTTTTTATTTTGAAGACTTTTAAAATGGACATTTTCAATACATAAGAATAAACAGTGCTTTATAAAAATAAGTCCTTTGTTTCCTTTTTTGCTAGCTGGTGTGCAGAAAGATGTCTGATACTGTGTCAACTTCCTCCCCCATGTCCCTCACTAGCTGGTTCACTTTCACAGGCCTTCTAGTTAACCCCTGACTTTTTCACTCAGGGAAGATGACATTTGCTTCCTCCTTTACAGAGATAATACATGCCATGACATAGAACTTTCTTCCTTAATTTCGTCACCTCTCTTCTTCTGGCCCCAACTTATAAACTGTCTACATCGCTTCTCATCATTTTCCTCCCAATATTAGAGAAAGATATATTCATTGTCCTGTTAAACTGTATCCTTTGCTCTTTAGTCTCGTTCTTATTCCTTTTTTAATTTGGCAAGATTCTATCAATCTTGCCAAATGGAAGATTGGAATGCTGGTATCAACAGGATAAAAATATTTGTTTCACTTCAACATAGATGAGCTTGATATCTGCTACTCAGCAGCCATTTCTACTCCTTTTGTTTCTTCCACAAAACTTAAAGGTTAAAACATGTGTTTTCCAGACTCCCTTGCAGCTAGCGTTCCGGATACAGTGTGCATTCTGATACATTTTCACCCCTACCAACAAGATTTAGAAGTCTTCAGTTAGGCAGAGGCTATCTTCTTGGGGCTTGGTGGCCAGAAGATAGTTCCAATGGTGTGTTTGTGGTTTCCGTACTCTATTCCAGTGTATCTACTCATAGGTTTGTGAGTGAGAGGTTGTCGTGGCAGCAGTTGTGGTGGTAGCAGCAGCCTCCTAACATGGGGATCACAACTGCAATGGTATGCCCCCGACTTTCACTTTTCTAGCTCAATGGTTTTACAGACGTCTAATTATTTTTCTGCCTGAGATACCTTCAGTGTTTCTGTTTCCTGTTTTAAGCCAATAGATATAACATTGTACCTCGTGTGTGCTAGGCACAGTACTAAGTGGTTTATATAATTAAGCTCATGAAATCCTTACAGCAAGCCTATGAGGTATTTAATACTGCTATCTTCATCTTACAAATGAACAGAGGCACAGAGACGTTGAACATGTGTACATGGTGGAACTGGGATTTGAAACTCTGGTCTGTCTGTCTCTGGATCCCATGTTCTCTCTACTGCATTCCCCCCTTTGCACCTGGTACTTGCTAACTAAGGCTCCTACCTCAGCCAGCCACCTTCCTGAAGTCACCATTAAGCTCTTAAATGACAAATCCAGGAAACACTTTTCAATGCCCATCTAGACCCCTTGGCTGTATTTGACCCTTGCCTTCTTGATAAATTTCTCCTTCCTTGGTTTTCATGATCCCACACTTTCTCGACATTCAATCACTCTTCAGTCTCCTTTGCTGGACCCACCTCATTTGCCTGTCCTCTGAACCTTGCTGATCTTCAACACTCATTTCCTCTTCATTCTAAAACTTCTTTCTGGAACACCTTGTCTACTCCCATAACTTCATTTATCAAAATTTAGATGACTTCCATGTCCATATTTTTTCATTATGATTTTTCTCCTGAATTCCAGACCTATGATGCAGCTACCTATGGACATCTCAGCTTGGATGTCTTACAGCACCTCAGACTCAACATGTTCAAAACCAGACTCCTCATCTCCACTCCCAGATCCACTCCTTCAATGAATCCCATCTCAGTGAACAGCACCCTTGGCCACTTAGTTGTCCCAACCAGAAACATAGGCATAATCCTTTATCCCATCCTCCCTGTCAGCCCTTTATAAAATTGTGCATTAACCCTTTGTAAATCTAGTAATCAAGTCTTACCATTTTTAACTCTACTGTATCCCCTGAATTTCTCCTCTCTATCCTCATGGTCATTGCCCAATTTTGACACTTGTCATCTCTCCCTTGGCATCTCTTTGCTTCTTGTGTGTTCCCAATAATACCAGTCCTTAACCTGATGTAGAATTTACACTGGGATTGAAATGTTTGCACATCTGTTTTGCAAAAGACTGTAAGCTACTTGAGGGCAGGGATCAGATCATATTTATCTTTATATATCCTAAATGAATAGCATAAAAACGATAACCTCGATCAGTATTGGGTGAGCAGGTGGACAGATGAAATAACTCTTTAGCTCCCTAGTTCAAGAAATGTGAATAAAATGTAAGACATGTTAAAGGTTGCATGTTAGACTTCAAAGAAATTTACAGTCAGAGAGGTACAGAAGATAGGAGTAGAGTTTGTGATTTTAAAAAAATATATTGGATTTTAAGTGGGATGACCTTAACCAAAAAAAATGAATTTATAGATAAACTGGAACTGCAGGAATGGGGAATGGAAAAAATAACTATATATTTAACTGGTTTTCCTTTGGAGGTGCTGAATTACCTACAGAGTTGCTTCGAGGAGTGTGGGATACAAGGGGCACGTTTGTGTGTAGCTGCCCCTCAGATTGAGATTCAATGGTCTTTGTCTTTTTAAGAAACCGTCCCAGCCGGCTCGGTGGCTCAGCCTGTAATCCCTCGCCTGGGGAGGCTGAGGTGAGTGGATTGCCTGAGCCTGCGGGTTCGAGACCTGCCTGGGCAACGTGGCGAGACCTCATCTCTACAATAAATTAAAAAATTAGCCAGGCGTGGTAGCGCGCACCTGTAGTTCCAGCTACTTGGAAGGCTGAGGCGGAAGGATCGCCGGAGTCCAGCGGGTCGAGGCTGCGGTGGCCGGGAGTGGCCACTGCACTCCCGTCTGGGCGACAGAGTGAGACTCCAACTCAAAAAAAAAAAAAAAAAAAAAAAAACCGTCCCAAATATAGGACTTCTCAAACCTACTGGAAAATTTGATAATTCAAACCCCCAGTGGTTAACTATTTGGACAATGAAACCATGAAAAGGGTTTTTGCTACACACGGATCTACACTAATGTTATGTGCATATCTTTCCATCATAACCTTGCTTTATCTTTCTTTTTTTTCTGCTTTCACTTTGTTGCAAATTGGGTGTGGTCTTTGGTCACTACACGGACAAGTTCTCTCATGTGTACCTGGGTTGCCAGGCATTCTTTTTGGCCTCAAAGGTGTCTACCATTTTAAGATTGTATCCTGTCCACTTGCACTACTAGATGCAGACGGGTGTGCTGGAGACCTCATAGAGACCCACCTTAGCACTTTTTATATTGTGACTTGCTCCAGAGAGCAGATTCTGCTGAAGACTTTCTGTGGATAATCTCACTGAATCTTTATAAACTTTGCAAAGCAGATATTCTTTTTATTTTCACTTCACAGATGAGGACCTCGAGGCCCAGAGGAGGTCAAATGACTTGCCTATGGTTATAAAGTTGGTTAATAGTAGAGCCTAGATTACGATTATATCTGTCTGACTCCAGACGTTGCCACTACACTACAATGAGTATTTCTAGTTTTTTTAAAAAATGGGAATGTCGTTCACAGAGAAAAAGAACATAAAAATCATACTTCGTCCCATGTTTCTGTGTCTCAAAATACTTCAGACAGATTTAAAAGCCTAATCTCCCTACACAGTGGCACTAAGCCCGGTGGAAATAGTCAAACATAGCATAAAATGTGTTTTCTCCTAAAGCTCAAAAGTCTCCATGTTGTTTCCCCTTCAGCGGGGGTGCCCCTATACTGACAGTTTGCTAGAGCACGCTGCATTTTGTAGTCATTTGCTTTCTATCCAGTAACAGAGATAGTAACATTATATCCTTTGCTCATTTTCTCTTTGTCTAGAAATAAGCCTTACTGGATATTTCAAGCATTCCCCCACCCTTGGATAGAATGCGAAAAGTGACATGTTTATAAAAACAGAACTAAATTAGAAAATTTATGATTAGACTATGACAGGTAGATCAGAAATATACTCGAGTCTTTATCATTTATTGGAACAACTTTGAAAATGTTCAAGAGAAGTTCGGAACAAACATCATATACTATTTTGCAAACTATCATAGAGTGTAGTGTAATAAAAACATATTATCTATTTTTATCTATAGTATAATTTCAGTAACTCTCTACTCAATGAGTGTGTTTTTATCATTTAGAGTTTTTTTTTTTTACATAATGAGGATCTTTTCAGTGTTATAAATTTCAAATCAACCAACACAGAGAATTATTTCATTGACTATTGAGTTATACGCAGGGCACGTATTCATTTATGCCACAAATAAAGGGCCAATTTTATACCGAGCCCTGTAGTAGACACTGAAGTTACCAGGGTGGACAAGGCAAGGTGTTGGTCTTCAAGAAGCTCACAGCATAATAGGGAAAGCTTCAACCATGATAAGTGCTGTGGAGCACTTCCTAAGAGCAGGTCATAGTAGTGGAAGGGAATGGGTCTTGCAAGAAGAGAAAACAGCATGTCAGCATCCTAAGGCAGGAAAGCATTTATAATCTTGCTTAGAGGAACTGAGGGCTAGAATTTAAGAAACTGAAAAAGGTATTGGCAGGAGATAAAATAAATTAATAAGTTCAGTCTTTATTCTAAGGTCCATGAGAAGCAGAGCCTGGATATGGTTGGAGAATGGATGGAAGGGAACAAGTGTAGAAGCAGGGAATCTAGGAGGCTATAGCAGAAGAGAGATGACGGTAGTTTGGACTAGGATAGTGGCACTAGATTTATTGTAGAGATGAGGTCTCACCAAGTTGCCCAGGTGGGTCTCGAACCCGCGGCCTCAGGCAATCCACTCACTTCAGCCTCCCAAGGCGCGGGATTACAGGTTGAGCCACTGAGCCCGGCTGGATAGTGGCACTAGAGATAGAAAGAAGTAGATTAATTTAAGAACCATTTAAGAAATAGGGTTGATGGGTATAGGCTGGTAGGACTGGACATGGGTGTGAGGACAGGAAGAAATCAAGCCAGGATTCTGACTTAGGAAACAGGGTAGATATCATCCACTGGAGTGGGAAACACTGAAATCAGCTCCTGTTGTGTGTGGGAAAAGATTAAGAGTGCCATTGGGATGCATTGGGTTTGAGGATCTGAGTTACCATTTAAAGATGCAGGCAAATTCTAGGAGACAGATGAGAACAAAAGGCATGGCATTCGTCACATAAAAGGCACTACTAGGGTGAAACCATGAGCCAAGGGGAGGCAGCCCACTATGAGCATGTAGAACTGGAAGAGAAGGGAATGAAGGATTGGACCTGTAGTCCTTGGGAAGGGCAAGGTGACCCCATGAGGAAGCAGCCTGAGAAGATAGGCAGTTTGCCATGTGAGGTTGAAGCTTAGGAGAAGGTCATTCAGAGCGCTATAGAAACCACAGGAGAAGAGGAGATAGCCTTGAAAATGTAGAGTGTGTCTGTATCAATAGCATCACTTCTGGTAACAGATATTTTTAGCAACTTAATTACTAGTGGTAGATAAAAATCTGAAAGATAATGATTTTCAAAGAAAAAAGCACAGTGAAATGCAGAGGCCATGGTTAAATCAAAAGAAGGCATGGGTATATGAAGAGTAGAAAACATTTGTCCAAGTGATTTTGTAGATTCCCTTCTGATGAGCCCTACTGAAGGGTGATGCCTTTTGCCTACCCCATCCCCATTGTCTCACCTGGGCAATTTGGGTAAATATGGTGATGCTACAAAGTGGAAACTCAGCTACTGTAAAGAAGGGTCATGGCCTGGGTATTTTCTCCCTGTCTCTCGACTGGGCCTGGGATCCTGGCCTTCTTAACAGAGGCCCATACCTGTGAGAATATCATGACCAATATCTCCTAAGTTGTCAGGGCCACTGTCCCACTTCCTCAAGTCTCCCATACAAAGGTTATTGTAGAAAGATTGTAGAAAGATCTTTGCTTCTAGGGAACAAGACAGCACTGTGGACATATCCCTAGTGAGTCCCTGAATCAATCAGTGGCATCCCTGCTCATATCAAAGGTCTCTTGTTGGAGAAAATATGCAGCCAATTAAGTTTGTCTGGCATAATTTCAGCTCTGTGTTGGACGGGCATAATCCAAGGTTTTCAGAGTCACTCAGCCAAAATGGGACTGTGCTATCTCTGGGACTGAAGAACAGGGGCAGTGGCTGGGAGCTGGCCCCACCCCTTTTCACTCCACTTTCTTATTTCTACAGTAATATTTTCTTTTGTATGAACATGTGGTATTTGTTTTAAGCAAAGCACTCTACCAGTAAACATGAAGATGCCACTCTGGGTTTCTTACATGAAAAAACCCTCTGTTGGAGGTGACAAAAATGGTGCCATTCACTTCAGTGGAAGACTATGGGGCCAATATTGTCCCTAGGGTTGTCCCAGCTCCATTTCCTCTTGTCTAAAAAAGATAGGGTGCTGCTTCTCATTTAAGGCCTCTCCTGCTCCAGCCTCACTTAGCTGTGATTAATTTAAAAAAAAAATCTCTTCTCAATGTTCTACAACTTTTTCAGAGCAAGCTGGAAATAAAGAACCAGATCGCTGCCAGGCGTGGTGGCTCACGCCTGTAATCCCAGCACTTTGGGAGGTAGAGGCGAGAGGATTGCTTGAGCCCAGGGGTTCGAAACCAGCCTGGGCAACTTGACAAGACCTCATCTCTACAATAAATAAAAAACCTAGCTGGGCGTGGTGGCATGTGCCTATAGTTCCAGCTACTTGAAAGGCTGAGGCGGAAGAATCACCTGAGCCCAGCAGGTTCAGTCTGCAGTGACTGTGACCATGCCACTGCACTCCACCCTGGGTGACATAGTGAGCCTCCAAATAAAAAAAAAAAAAAAAAGAACTAGATTGATTTTCACTGAATAGGCTAACACAGCATCTATCAAAGACTATCACACACTTCCAGAGAGTGTGCTACCACCAAGATATTTTGTGACGTAAGTACCTTGATTCTCATGAAAACATCACAAAGGTTGAGAAAATTCCCTCCAAATGTTTCCTCTTTCCCCAACCAGGCCAAGGGCTTTAGATATTAAGCAACAACAATAATGTTAAGGGATCTTTATTATTCAAAAAATAAATAACAAGATAATTACAAGTTCACTCTGGAAACATAGGAGATTGCAGGTAGATACAATAGATTTCCTTTAAATACAGTCACTTCATGATGAGAAGTGGGCAGGCTTGGGGCTGTGCTCCCTGCCCCCCGCCTCCCATCTATAGTGATAGAGATAGAGACAGGGTGGAGAAAAGGTAACTGATTAGCAACAGCCTGATTCATGTGTGTGTGTGTGTGTGTGTGTGTGTGTGTGTGTGTGTGTGTATGTGAGAGAGAGAGAGAGAGAGAGAGGAGAGAGAGAGAGAGAGAGACTGAAAGGTAGAGATGGAGAGAAAGAAAGATTGAAAGAGAATGCATGACTGTCATGGTGGGTGGCGGGGGCAGGGTTTTTCAGTTCTCCACCACGTTAGACATTCTAGAGCCTGACCCCTTCCATCAGGGCCATCGGAACCCAGAGTCAACCATAACTGAATGTGAGTTGAGGTTCCCATTTCCTTTCTGCATATCACTGATACATCAAATACATTATCCACTGAAAGACACTGCACGCAGTGAAACAACATTGAACTTGGCTAATTATCTGCTGTATACTCAGAACTCAATCTGTGCATAACGGCCTTGTCTTTTCACAGGACTCTCCGGAGGTCTGCCTCAGTGGGGTTACTGCTTCAGAATATACGCTCTTATGGAGCAGGGCCCGTCTGGGTTTCACACGACCTGTAATTCACTTATTCCAGCCCTACATGCCTTGGAGTGTATAATAAATAATTCTCTGTGAGGAGAATCAGGGTTATAAATAGGCAGTTCAACAGGGGGTGGCCTTAGCTGCTGTGCTGTGTGATGAAGACTGCCAGCATCAACTCTGCCATAGCCTGCGAGGTGACACAGTTCAGAGTTTGAGTAAGCCAAAGGATGTGAAGCCAGTCCCATGACTCACTTGGCTTGGATCAGTCACATTGACAAACACTGAAGCACCTGCTTGCAATTCAAAGACTCCTCCCAAGTGAATGGATTGTTGCCCACAGGGTTTGTTGGAGCTGTGGGTATTTGCCGCTCTGAGTAAGATTCTCTCGGATCCACCCGGGGACCTCAGGCAGAGGCTCACTATAAATGGTGCTTGACTCGAAGCTTCCCGATTGGAACAGAAGGTGACTTGGGCATAGATATAATAGAGTCCTTGTCTTTTAACGGTCAGCTGTTTCGCATTTTCGAGGGTCACCAAGTTGTTGCTCATGGTGTAGTATCCTTTTTCAGCCCACTGTAGAACTGTTACAAAGAGAAAGGAAATTCGTGGTAAGGTGAGATAGAGCATGGTTCGAACAGCTAATATCGTTTCGTGTTGGATCCTGGCTCTCTATAGGAATGGCTAACAAATCAGCACGGGCTTCAGAGTCAGACAGAGTCAGGTTCTGTTCCAGGCTTTATTCAAGCTTGGGTGAGTCACTTAATCTTGAATTTCAGTTCCTCATCTGCAACATGGGGCTCATATTGGAGCGTATTTCGGAGACTTGTGAGAATTAAATAAAGTAGCAGAGCACAATGAATTTCCTTCTTTTTTTAGGGTTCTTATAAGCAATTTACCCCTGAACTTAAAAAAGTGCAAATGATTTCAAAATTCCATGTTGTAAATTATGCATACCAAGTTATTCAGACAAAATCTTTGCTAATGTTAGCATCAATCATTGCTTGTCTTGAATTTCACCAAGTCAGAGAATTATCAGAGAAAAGACCCCATTTCTTCCTCCCTGATCATGCTGTTGCAAACCTGACAACCTGCTTCCCACAGCAAGGACTAAAATTAGGCAAGGAAGTGTGAAAATAAACTGTGTGCTCATATCACTGTGTGTTTTGATCTCCCATTGTAGTGGGCGCCACTGACTTGAAACTACCTGCATTCTTGTGGCGAAGCCGGAGTACCCATCAACAGTGTGCCATTTTCTCAGCTGAGATGTTGAGTGGGTTCAAAGTAGTGTGTGCACCCGATTTCAAATCTCAGCTCTCACAGAGAGCTAGACTGACTGATGAGGGTGGGGGTTGGGGAGAAGTGAAAGTCCTGATGCATTTGCTTCCTTGAGTTTTTTAAAAAATAATTTTTATTTGGTAATCTCAGGCCTAACAGGGCACAAGATCCTACCTGCTATGACTTATCCTTTAGTAATGGGGAGGCATCCTGAAACGCCTGACATATCTGGGTCTTCCAGACCACCCCAGAAATAATGCTTCATTGTGATGTTTCCCTTTTGCACGGTTTGATTGAGAACAAAAAGGACAGGTTTGCTATCTTTTAGTCCACTGACTTTACTTTGGTAAATTCTTAACTAATTAGAGTCCTTGCCGTGGGATGTAGGGCAAGTTTGTAACAGCTTGACTAGGTAGGAATAAGGCATTTGGACAGTAGGGGGCTGGAAGGAGAAGGAATGCTACTATCTTCCTGCCTGATCCCCTGCAGACCCACTGTGGTGCAGATTGCAAGATATTGTGGGACCAATATCAATTATGAGCCTTTTGGGAGAATCTGAGCTCCATGAAATATATCCAAGGGCAAGGACTTAGATACAGGTGGGGAAGACCAGTGGGCAGCTATTCTTCTAAGAGATTTCTCTGTCACTGTCATCCAATCCAAAAAAGAGAAGGTGTCATATGGCTGGCCACCCTGGACACGGCAGCGTTGTGATATTTTCTGAGAAAGGAGTAGTTGACAGAATTATTAAATATTGTAAGAGTAACTTGTATCAATGAGGGGCCTTATGTCACTCCTTTGACACCGAAACCATGGTGAAGTAAACTAAGTAGTGGCACCTTACACTTGACAGGGTACGTTTTTGCTGCCTTAGCTGATTTGATGCTCAAAGCCACCCTGTGAAGTAGGGGAGGTAGGAAACTGCTACATAAGTAAAGGGACTTGCTCAGGGTCATCCAGTAGGTGGTGGTCATAGTTCTTGAGCATCAGTATTCAAAAGCTCCCAATCCAGTGCTCTTACTCCCATACCACGGTCCATGATAATGATACTATTCATATGTTACACTCACTGTGAAGCCCAAACCACCTCAGAGATGGTGAGAAACCATATCTCACTCTCATTCTCTCTCTCTCTCTCCTTCACACACACACACACACACACACACACACACACACACACACACACAGAGAGAGAGAGAGAGAGAGAGAGAGAGAGAGAGAGAGAGAGAGAGTTTAGAACTCATTCCAGGCACTCTGCTGAATTTTTCAAAGACTGCTCTGATACTCTTCCTTTGTGTCGATGGGGGACGTTATGTTAGCGTGCATGTTTCCATCCATTTATCAGATGCAACACATTCTCTAGCAGCAGCTATCACAAAGTACAGATTTGGGAGAAAAAAAATCTAAAGGCTAGAATGGTGGCGGGACGTATATGGAAATAAGATCGTTCAGAGTTGAAAAGATCACAGTATGTCGTCTGTTGTTACTTCATTGGAAAATCTAACGTCTTGGCGTCTATTGATCTTTACAGAATGATTTTACCTTTAATTTCCCTGAGGTTGGCCCCAGTGAAGCTGGGCTTAATCATACAGGGATTGACAGATGGCAGGAAATGCCCCCTGAGGCCCATTTCCACACAGTGAAGAGGGGCTTAGAAGGAGGAATGCTCTCAGTCAGGAGGTCACTACCTGCCATCACTTCTATGTTGTCAGAATAATGGTCCCTCCACCCAGTAATTCATCATTTAAAACCAGTCATTGAGCAAGAACATAATGAGAACATCAGGATTGCGTCCCACCTCCTTTTGTCCCTCTAAGCCCCATCTGTGCATTTGAGCTCACTTTGGAGACAAAGCAGAGCATATGAGAGATGTACGGGCAGGTTTGTAAATTGGGCCCCAGAGGAAGAGATGAGCCCAATCATTAGGCTGCATAACTTCAGCATCCAGCCTCCGCCTTTGGGTGGCTAATGCTCAGAGGCTGTGGGACTTACCAGATGCTGTTTTACTACTGGCATCACTTATGACATGTGCGGCAATTTGAGGATTCTGATCACCTGAAATGAAACCAAAAGTAAACTGTTAAGCCAAGGTAATACAAAACTGCCCAGAGAATTAGTGCATCCAGCTCCACCGCTGTGTAATAGAGGATGTACTCAAATAGATTATGTAAAAGGAAAGATAAAATGGTCTGCAATTCCTATCACTGAAAACAATATTGATTTCTAATATCTTAATAATTGAATTGGCTGACTCCATTAATCCCATTCGCCTATTATTTAATCAACACTCGATTCTATGTTACATAGATTGACATGGGTTACAAATACCGGTGTTCATTAAACATACTTTGAATTTTGCTTTTAAGAACTGCCTGGGGAAGGGGAGGCACACCTAATCAATAAGGGTACCTGCACAGTGAATATTTGTATACCTAGCCCTCAATTGTACCCACAATTTAAAATAAAAATTAAAAGAGGAAAAAAAAAGAAAGGAAAAAAATACAAAATTATCCATTAAAAAAAATAACTCCCATACATTGAGGGTCTTAGTGGGTCCCAGAGTTGTGTCTGCACACTTAGCTAGTAAAATGTGCAGACTTATGGTGCAAGTTTATGGTGGCTGATTCGGTCAAGCAACTGGTCAAACTATTGTATCTATCTTGAGTTATTTCTTATGCAAAAGGCTTGTTTCTTAATTAGATATGCTAATCTCCTAAGTGCAGAGACTGTGTGGAAATTTATTTGTTTGTTTGTTTGTTTGTTTGTTTATTATGAGCCTGGTGCTGGACACTTTCTAAGCGCTCTATAAATGTTGAGTCAAATTGTATGACCTAAATGACCAGGTTACTCAAGTTTGTCTTTTTCCTGAAGTCTGCTAGATAGCATTCATATGAACTATTTTTTCAAATGTCACTGTAATTAACAGACAGCATGATACTATTCAATGTATCTTGCAGTCATTCTTAAGACAAAATCTTCATGGAAGTCAGATGACCCTTTAGCAGCCAGACCAATAGTTAAGCTCTCAGTACTCTCTTTGCTTCAGAAAATAATGTCTATATCTCTATATGTATGTATCTCTTTGTGTGTATTAGATTTGCAGAAGCCATAACATCAAGTTCACCAATTCTGTGATATAATAGTCTCCCTAATAACATCCTCTCTTTTCCATAATCTGCTGCTCAGGTCGCTTCAGGCATTGTTGTATTGATTTGGGGTGCCATGTTCTAAAACAAACAGGGAAAAGTTAGTGTGTCCAGAAAAAGAGGTAAGTGAAAGAGAAAAATGCCAGGAAAGGGTCATAGAAAGAACAAGGGAAGACGTTAGGGATCTCTAGCCCAGAGAATAAAAAGCTCAGTCAAGGCTTGGGAGCCATAGTTGCTGTCTTCCATATCTAGACAGCTGCTGTGTAGGAGAGGAATTATACTTTGGTTAATATGGCCTCAAAGAGCAGAACTGGGACTAGTGAGTGGAGATTATAGGAACAAAGTTTGACTCAAGAGGAAGAAAGACTTCTCTCAGGTGGTATGGTAATCTTACTATAATTATAAGAGCCGTTCAAGGATGGAACAGGCTGCCTTCTGAAGTAGAAGGTTCCTAATCCCTAGCCATGTTTGATCAGAGGCCAGGTGGTCAGTGCTGTTGTGGAGATTTGTGTTCTGGTAATGGTGCTGGAATTGAGAACCATCAAGGTCCCTGCCAGTCCCGAGATGTTCAGGATGCTCTGACTTCAGAACAGGGCAAAGAATAGAACATTGTCACACTGTCATTCCTTGATCCCAAAGGCTCCACCAGTCACTGTCCCCTATGAAAAACTATTATCATTGAGTGATGAACACTGCTACCAAATGATGACTGGTCTGTCATGTCAACCTCTATACGTGATACCAGGCTGTATGGTTGCTTTGGCCCAGGTATTGAACCTAATGGGATTTCTTAGGGCTTGGTATTGTCAGCATCAAAGGAACATAGGCTCCCTCATAAATATGTACATAGCCTTTCCAAATCACAGGGACCAGAAAAGGTGTCAATCTGACAATTGCGTTTCTACTTTATTTCCAAGGCTAAAAGTTGCCAGACTCAACATTGGGTTGTTCAATATGATCAGCCTAAAGCTGCCTTTTAGTTTTTAAGCATTCTCAGAAATTGGTAAATAAAAACCTACCTTTTTGCATTTCAAAGTTGTTTTCTTTCTTCTTCTCCTCTTTGTTTAGCATTATATCCTTAAAAAAAAGTTGCAAAAGGTCATTTTGACAGGGGCTCTGCTGTAGGGTTTTAAAGGAGTCATTCATTTGGCATCTGTCATTACTCTGTTGCCTGTTTCTGGTGAGGATTATCATATAGACTCAGATCCTGTCACTAATTCCATCATTCTGATTGGGAGCCCATGGCTCTGACAGATGAGCCGACAGCCCAGAAAGCCCAGGGGAGAATCTGGAAGCAAAATCCAGGCTTTATTATCTCTATTCCAGTGCTCTCTCCAGACCAGAGGTGGCAATACTGACCCTCCCTATGACCCCAACCTCCCTGGCTTTGACAGGTATTGACAAATAATGTTGAATGGGGAGGTGACTCTACCCTGGGAACTGGTGTATGGAATATTATTAAATATAAAGCATGGTATTTATTTATTAGAATAAAATTGGTCTGAAATCTCATAAGAAAAGGTAACAGAAAGTTTGAAAGTTTGACCTTGGGAGAGAAATATCTGACTATGAAAAGACCATTTTAAATTTTGTTATCCCTCTCAACGGGCTGAAGAGATTTTCTTGTTGACGATTACTCTGTATGGGCTGTATTTATTTAGAATAATCAGCATTTAGGAAATGCAGGTCACCTCCCAATGCTGCTGATGTTCAAAGGCAAATGCTACACTTCTTAAAAAAAATTGTTTTCATTTATAAACTGAAGGAAGGCTAGAGGCACTTCAAGAAGCCAACAGGGACTTGCAACAACACAGGTTGGAAGGTAACACAGGCTATTGCTGCCATTTTGAAGAGACTGAACAAAAGGCCTAGAGGATTTGACTGGTCAGTATGAGGCTGAGATTTAAACCAAGGGTAGAAACTGACATCACATTCACAGGCCCAGCTCAGCTCATTCCACCTCTCTATCCTCTGAACACAAGTGAAGAAGATAGTAGTGTTTTCACATCTTGTGATAATCCAAGTCCTGTGCCCCTTCCCACTCCCGGGATCACCTGTCTATAGGAACCTTCCTTTCCCTACCCCCCACAGAAAGGATTTGTGTTGTCACTGTTGAGTGTCTTGCTGTGGGCTCAGCTCAGTTGCCAGATGTGAGAGCGTTGGTCAAAGAGCCCCAAGGGGAACCTGAGCCTCGGAACGCTCACATGGGCCTCAGAGCTTCAACTTTCCATTTGAAGATGCAGCGACAGGAAAATGTTTGTGAGATCACAAGTAAACAAATGACTTTTAGTGTCTTTTCAAAAACTGGAGTGTGATGATTGAGGTTGAGATACTTTTAGGCTAGGTGGTTGCACTGGTGTTGAGGCCTGGCCAAGATGAAAACATGAAGTCAGCAAAGCTTGTCTTTTATGAGCCCGGCCCTGCATTTTCGTGAACTTTCCCCCAGCCACACTCCCCAGAGCCTTTTTTTTTTTTTTTTTGCTTATCTTTCTAACTCAACTAAAATACTTTTCAAAGTGGACTTTCAGCAAATCCGGGATTCTTTATTTCTCTCCTAGTGGGTACTCTATGTGACAGGTATGGACAGGTTATCCTTTAACTCGAAAAGGAAGTGCCCTGACCCTTGCAAAGGCATCTCAGGCATTGGTGGGAAGATTATCATTAAACTGACCATTCTAGCAGGGTGTGGGGTGAGTAGTAAGTTTTAATGTGAAATTACTCGATTGAAAATTATGCCTCTGCTTACCCTAACATGAACCCTGAATCTCATCTTCCCCTCAAAGCAACAGCTTGGTGTTACTTGCCTCAAGAAATAAATCCCTTGTCACTAAAGGTGTTCAAACAGAAATTGGATGACCACTTTGTAGGGACGGTGGAAAGAAGACCGAAGTTCAGGATTGAAAGTTGGATCTGATGACCTCTAAGACTCCATCAAGCTTTATGACTTGAAGGCCCCAAATTCAAACTTGAGGTTGTTCAGGACCAGCCAAACTGTGGCCCAGAAAAAAAAAGCTTGCTAACATTAGCTGAGAAAATAAAAATCCAGTCTGAAGCTATTCTGTAGTTGGCCTGATGAGTTAAAAAATAGTCTAAAATGTTGTTTTAAAGTGCAAAATGTAGGGCAAGGCATATTGGAAAGGGGATTGGTAATTGGAAGAGGAGGATTGGGTAGCTCGAGGTCTTTGTATCTAATCACTGCACACATCCTAGGTACAAATGGCTTTGACTAAGGTTCCATGTAAGGAGGAGATCCCCAGGGTCCTGGTTGACATGCCTGAGAAGGTCTGCCTTTTTAGAATATGAAGCTTCAGAGCTGTCACTTTAAAAAATACAGGTATAAACAGGGAGGCCAAACTGACTATATTCTTTACTCTTATACTGGTAGCAGATTTTGGAATCTTTACAACCTTTATTCCAACCTGAAATAAAGCCGTGAGGAATTGGCAATTCAACTGTAAAACTTTCAGTAAGAAGGTGAGAGAGAAGGGGATCAACAACAAACTGCTCTTACTGCCATTGGAGGGAACTGAAGGCTAATCGCATAATTACAGAATGTCAGAGCTGACAGTACCCTTACAGATCATCTCAGTTATAGATGAGAAAACTGAAGCCCAGAGAGGCGAAGTTATTTGCCAAAGTCACACAGCCAAGCACATTCAATATGCTATTTGGAATATTAACCATAGTTTTGAAAGTGCCTCTATTCATATTTAAATTTGTAACATCTCCCAATACCCTGGAACACTGCCATAATCCTCTAAGAACTGGCTAAATTCAAATCATATTCCATGCTGGCCAGTCTTACAAATAAAGGGTTAGAAGTTTCATCTCAAACCAAGATTAGTTTAAAGAACCTGAAAGTGAGCCACAGATTTGAGCCACATTCTGATCTCCGTAGGTGACTCAGGAATAAGCATTTAAAGTCTTCGCTAATGGATTAAATTATATATCAATGTCAATACGGAAGGGCAGAAATAAACTCAGAAGGAAAATCTTACACCCTTTACTCCTGCATTAAATTACACATCATCTACATATGAGAACCATTTTCTGTTGCTGTATCCAGACACCCACCCACCTAGAACAGAGCTGCCCTCAACGTGGAGTGTTGCCTCCTAGACATGACCCCTAGGCGAGCTGAGGGCCAGGGGTATTTGGCTCAGTGTTCTGAGAGGTAAATGGGCGGAAAGAATTCTTGATGTTCTGCCCCAGGAGAAAGAGCCCGTAGACCCCATGTCTGAGATGACAAAGTTAATAGAAATATTCTAAAAATTCTTGTTTTAGGTATCCTTTATAGGCCACAGTAACTGCAGTGACTTCATGCTGGCAACTGGCCTGGTGGACTAGAAGACTTTGACCCCCCTCTGCCTCTGGTCATGACTGGCCCTGGAGAGGACTAGCTTCATGAGCAAGTGGTATTAGATGGGGTCTGGTGTGAGCAGGACTGAGAATATCCATTACCTCTTCCCCACACCTTTCCCCACAATAAAAGGAAAAGACTTCACTTTCAGGACATCTGAAATTCCATTATTCGAGAAGCCCAAGAGACTGTTTATCAGTGTTCAGAAGTCCCCTCACTTGTTTCTTGCCAACACAGCAGCTGCCAAAGACTATCGCATCCCTAAGAAATGGGGACCGGGCAACCCCTTCAGGTCACCTCCCATTGTGGGAGCTTTTTTGTTCTCTCAATAAATCCTGCTTTCTAAAGAAAGAAAGAAAGAAATGGGGATCAGACCATGGATCCACAGTGAGACGGCATCAAGGTTTGGATGCAGAGATACAGAAATGCAAAAATCAGACTTGGTGGACTTCATCATTTTGCCCAGTGGTAGGTGCACATATGAGCTCATGAGTCCATGTATTTTCCCCAGAGAGAACCTTTTTCTGTTCTTATCAAGTAAGAATGACCACACTTCCAACTTTCTTTTCCTTTTTGACATAGGATTTTGGCTTCATTTTTGCTTTTCTGATACACACACTCATACACATACCATGCATGTACATATATTTGTGTCCATATAGCAAATGTTTTAACTTAGCCATTGTCAGGTTTCAATTTCCCGACCTAACAAATGTAGTAAAATATTTCAACGACACTTCAACTAACAACTAACCTCCTTACCTTGACGAAGCCTTCAAACTGGCTTTTAATCTCCTCACAGTTCAGTAAGGATAAGAACCCTTCTCCTTTGTAGCATCTCTGTATTGTTTTCATGAATACAAAGTCATCATGAAGATTCCTTTCATCTTCTATCTGTTTGAAAATAACAGGGGTATGAGCAATGTCATTTTGAAGGAGAATGCAGCTAAAAACATGTCTTCACATTCAATTCCACACCATCTACAACGGGAGAAGAACATTGAGGAATAATAAGCTATTATACTGGCTTATTGGTATTTGGAATTTGCAGTTTAAAAATCTATAAAAGCCAGCAATTAAGATGTCATATTATCTAAAACTCTAGGTAGAAATCAGAGTTATTCTAATAAACTTTCATCACAAAAATGCACATTTTTTCAACATACTATAGCACCACTATTCTATAACTGTCATATTTAGCATTGCTCTGGTAATGACTGGTCATTATAAACACCAGTCCATAAAATAGCTTTTTGCAGTGCTATTTTGCCTGCTTCATTTTAGCATTTGTGATGCAATGCTTTATACAAAGAAGTCAATTTTCAATGTGCCAATTAACTTGAGTTCTAATTACATCTCTCTCCCTTTTTAACTTAAGTATTTTCGAAAACATTTTCATCTTTAAAGAAATCATTTTTCATCCTCAATGTTAACGAGATGTTTTATTTTCCAATGTCTTAGAATAATTAAATGTTTAGAATTCACTTGTATCATCAACTAATTTTGTACCATTTTCTTGTTTTAGGAGTATATTTTTTTAGATTCTAAACAAGATCCAGTTAGCTGGCGGCTTTTGTTGTCATTAAGATCACACCTAAATATTATGGTACATTTGAGTCTATCCAGGTCACTACTTCCCCTTTAAAGGCTAGGCCTATGTCCAGGCATTTGATTGACAGAGCATACCGGGTGAAACACAAACAAACAAATGACCAGACCAGAAGACCCCTCTCTCCCCAGTGGTAAAACCTAAAATTTGTGTGACCTAGTGGATCGCTTCAATCCTCATTTCCTCACTTTATCTTGATAGAAAATACCATGGTCTTAATTCCAGGTCTGCATCTTAAGAGAGGACACCAAGCATCCCTAAGAACATGCAGTCATTCAGCCACAGTTCCCACATCTAGAATTTTAGGAACAACCTGATAATTGATCAGTTTTCTCCTTTACATTCTACTTATATGACTGGCATTGTGTCAATACAACCAATACTGCTCCTTAGTGGAAATGAATAAATACATGGAAACAAAATAAATCCTGATGGTTATCTTTTCCTAAGAATGAAAAACAACCTAAATCACTCTATTTTTTTCATTTGTTTCTGCAAGTCTAACCCCTTAAGAATGTAAAACATCTCCAAGGGAAACTGAGTATCTTGCATCTATAATTCGTGTTTGAAGAATTATATAAAGAATGCCATTTATACTCAAAGACTGCAAATTTTGGGACTTATCCATTTCTATGTTAATCTGAATCACTATGAAGTTTAGATCAAATTGTTGCCCTCTTTCCCTGGTTTTAAATCTAATGGAAAAAGTTGTCTTCCTCAGGAAACAAAACAGCTTACTTTTTAAGCAAAACTTTAGCGAATAATTAAAGTTTGTGCATATGTCATGCTTACTGTGTGTCAGGCACCGTTCTGAGCTCTTTAAAAGGCTAAAGTCACTTAATCTATGACTACCATTGCCATCCTCATTTCTCAGATATGGAAACTGAGGCACAGAAATAACTTGCCCCGGGATTACAAAGATGGTCGGGGCAGAGCCAAGATTTGAACCCAGGCTGTCTGACTCCAAATCCCAAGATCCTAACCAGAGACAAGAATATGAGACTTCACTGACTAGACAACAAACATTACGCCACAAAACCATTTATCTATTTGGATTTCTACCATTGTCCACCATTTGGGCATAACTAAAACAAGCCAACCCACAAATCAATAAGGATTTCAAACTGAGTTAATAAATACTTTTGTTTCATCTTACCTTGTCCAATCTTCTATGAAGATACACAGCAAAAAGCGCAGACCCAATCATCTGGGTAATAAGAAAAATAGAAAGTAAATACATAAAAATTTTCATGCTGACAGGTGGTCCAGTGGCCGCAGATCGGGGAGAAGGTTGGCTGTACGTTTCGATCATACTGTGTTAAAGCTGAAATGGTATTGTCTGACCTAAAAGGTGGCAGAGGCAGCATGAGAAGATTGTCAAAGTGGCCACCTTACTCAGGATTAGTTAAGAGCACACAATCGTCTCAGCCCACACTTCCTGGAAAATGTGCTTCGTAGTCTTCTCTCCCAGCAAAAAAGTTACGTAAAGGTTTTTTTTTTTTTTTAAATTATACCCATATCATTCACTTCCAGGCTTTCCTTTTTGTTAGTAAAGAAGAAACAAGTTTCTTCTTCCATACATTCATTCTTGCCTTGAAATGTCATAGACTTCTTCACAGACAATGGCAGTATTTTCCTATTGCTGTCTAACTTTTTGGGTTCACCAGTTTCAAGGAAAGTGACAAATTCATCCACCAGCAACAGACTTATTTCAATTTCAATTTTACTAATACAAAGCGGGAACCTGGTATATGGGGAAAGAAATATATGTCAACAAAAGTTTGGATTGATTTTATGACCAGTATGCCACTAGCCAATTGCTTCTTGATTTTATTTTATTTATTTTATTTCATTTTATTTATTTTATTTGCAACAGGGTCTCATTCTGTCACCCAGGCTGGAGTACAGTGACATAACAACAGCTCGGGCTCAGGTGATCCTTCTGCCTCAGCCTCTGGAGTAGCTGGGACTACAGGAGTGTGCTACCACGTCTGGCTAATTTTTTTTTAATAGAGACGAGGTCTTGCTATGTTGCCTAGGCTGGTCCCCAACTCCTAGAATCAAGCAATCCTCCAACCTCGGTCTCCCAAAGTGCTGGGGCTACAGGTGTGCGCGACCATGCTCAGCGACTTCTTTAACCTTTACACTCAATGAAATCCCAGCAGTTTTTCAGCATTTACATAACATAAAGCAAAAAAAGAGTGCTGACTATTATTAAATAAAATTTAGCTGGAAAGCTAATGCAAGGAAAATAAATTTATCAAATGCAAAGGTTAAATAGAGTCTCAAGGGAAATCAGGCCAAGAGTCTGGGATTGAAGTTAGAGCAAAAATAGTGACTTGACTTAGCTAAGTTGCCTATCTACACTGTTCCAATCCATCAGATAATTGCTGATGCTGATGTAATGGTTCAGAATAGGGAAAAGAGGCTACAGTTAAGAGGCCTGGATTCTAGTGTTTGCTCTCTCAATAAATTGCTATGGACCTTGGACAAATCACTTCACCTCTTTAGATCCGTTTCCTCATATCCAAAGGGGGCAGTAGCACCGGCCTTTCCTACCCCATAGGTTGTTGTGAAGAACAAATGAAGACGTGCATGAAAGAGATTTAAAACATGTCAAGTAATAGACAACTCTCATCTGAAAATTGCTGGAATCTGCTTGGCCCAAGAAATGAGTTTTCCAAATAATTGCCAACTCCTTACACACTGACAAAAACCAAACAAACAATAACAACACTCAAAACACCTAAAGTTTGGACAACGAGTTGAATCATTGAGGTGTGTATGATTACACATTTCTGAATGGCTTTCGCAACATCTTATCAGATTGCATTCAAACTAAAAGCAGCTGTGGAAACCCCTACCCCACATCCCAACCTGGCCTAGAAACCATGATAAAATTTCTTTGGTGAATCCTATAAAATTGTTTTGAGAGACAAATAGGAAATGCAAAAACTGCTCTGATAGTCATGCTGTCTATATAGTTAGCACCTGCTTTCTTCTCCGCCCACGCCCCAGCATCCTGTCCTGGGCCCAGATCTGTGTAGCTTTTCATTACATCTGCCAAGTAGGTGGCTTAAATGCACGTGACGAACTTTGATCAGTCAAGTCAAAGACTTTGGTTCTTAGAGACAAGTAACCTTAGTTCCACTGAAGGAAAATCATCATGAGAGCCAAAATGGGCTCCAGGACTTCTCCTTGGCCAGTGTCACACAATTATAGAATACCAGAGCTGCAAGGGCCTGCAAAGGCTATCAGTTTAGACAAGCCCCGATGGAGAAGATGCTAAAGGGATCACAGAGATGGATCTCCAGCCTCCTGCAGTCTGATTTCTGCCCACAATATTCCCCTGAAATTGCTCCTACAATTAGTTGCTCAATAGTTTTGATTGAATACTCTTCAGAGGTTATTTTTCATGACCTCTCAGTTACTCTGTTGGCCTATTATTCTATTACCATCTTTTTGAATACTCTCCCCCTTTGAATTCTACGCCACCATACTCTTAAGGGTTTCTGTCTCTTAGAATCCTTCTTCAAGTGAATTTCTTTGCTCTTTTTTTTTTTTTTAAACTAGGAAAGGTAGATTTATTAAAGGAAAGATACATTGTGAAGGGTACAACGGGCAGGGCACCAGCAAGAGTGTCTGCTGTCTGCTGCCTTCTTTGTTGTTTTTGTTTGTTTGTTTGTTTTCAGTTGGAGTCTTACTCCATTGCCCAGACTGGAATGCAGTGGCACACTCGCAGCCACCCCGGCGTTGACCTGCTGGGCTCCAGGGATCCTTCCACCTACTTGGATTCTTCCAGGTAGCTGGAACTACAGGCACACACTGCCATGCCCTGCTAACTTTTGATTTATTGTAGAGACAAGGTCTCACCAAGTTGCCCGGGCTGGTCTTGAACCCGCGGGCTTAGGCAATCCACTCGCCTCAGCCTCCCAAAGTGCTG
Source organism: Tarsius wallacei (assembly GCA_963574415.1). Taxonomy (NCBI): domain Eukaryota; kingdom Metazoa; phylum Chordata; class Mammalia; order Primates; family Tarsiidae; genus Tarsius; species Tarsius wallacei. Next base: position 50,639 of record CAUYQG010020638.1, read on the forward strand.
GGATTACAGGCTGAGCCGCCGAGTCCGACCGTCTTTGCTCTTTATACTTCCTAAAACTTTGGTATTCCTTCTCCTCACTTTTTCCTCTCCTCCCTTCTCCCCTCCCCTGCTCTCTTTTCTCATTCTCCATAATTACTCCAAAATTCCTTCCATGGTTTCTTTTTTTTTTTTTTACTAGTATGTACATTGTGATAAATGCCAAATCTAAACCCACATCCCTGAACTTCAGACTTATAAGAGCTACCTCTGAATATCTTTACTTAGAAATCCCAAGGCCACTCCACACTGGGCATGTCCCAAACTTAACTCATCTCCCCACTCTGTTTCCAACCCAGACCTGTTCTTTCCCTTAAGGTTCTCCAAATCTCAGTGAATGGTCCCATCACCCACCTAATTGCTCAAGTCAGAGATTTGGGAGTCATCCATGTCTCCTCCCTCTCTCTTGACTCAGATTGCCCCAATCCCAGTCTCTTTCTCCCCAGACTTCTGGGTTTCCATCCTTACTCTCCTTGCCACCTGCCAACAGCTTAGTCCAGGCCCACAGAGTCTCTCTTTTCTGGATTGCTGAACTGTACTATCCTAATTTATCTCCTTGCTTCTCTTCCTGTCCCATCCCATCCATCTTCCACACTGCCAGCAGAATACAAATTCTAAATCTTACAAATGACCATATTATCTAATCCGATTTGACCCTCTAATACTCTTTTCTTGATCTAAGGATGTAACTGACACAATGCCCTGGCATGTTCAACATGAATGAAATTGGCTCGAGAACGCTCTGCTTGTTCCTTAATTCTATTTTTTTTTTTTGAGTCAAAGTCTCTCTCTGCTGCCCAGGCTGTAGTGCAATGGCACAATCATGGCTCATCACAGCCTTATCTCCTGGGCTCAAATGATCCTCCCACCTCAGCCTCCCACAGTGCTGAGTCGACAGGTGTGAGCCACTGTGTCTAGCCTTGTTCCTCAATTTTTGAAACCTCCTCTTTCTTCCATCTTTCTGCCGGTTCTCTGGCTTGATGCCATAATTGACTACTTTCCGGTTCCCAAACTTAAGCTCTGTTTTCTGAATTCCAATTTTAGAAGCCCTTCGTGTCATGACCTCCCATACCTCTCTCTCCCCAACAAGGAGTGGACTAGTTGTGGTGATGGATCCCCTTTTAAAATCTTCAGCCGCCTGATGCAACCAGAAATGATTATCAAACTTAGTTTCCAATAAATTTATAAGAGTCACGGAGTGCATGAAAGTGCCTGTAGCCACATCAAATATTGGCCATCTTTTTCTTAGTTTACAGAAAGAATTAAGTTAATGAATTGAAGTATCAGTTTTCAGTTTTTTTTTTTTTTTTTTGAGTTGGAGTATCACCCTGTCACCCAGACTGGAGTGCAGTGGCCGCTCCCGGCCACCGCAGCCTCAACCTGCTGGGCTCCGGGGATCCTTCCGCCTCAGCCTTCCAAGTAGCTGGAACTACAGGAGCGTGCTACCACGCCCGGCTAATTTTTGATTTATTGTAGAGATGAGGTCTCGCCAAGTTGCCCAGGCGGGTCTCGAACCCGCGGGCTCGGGCAATCCACTCACCTCAGCCTCCCAAAGGCGCGGGATTACAGGTTGAGCCACCGAGCCTAGCTTTTTCAGTTTTTCTTACATGGAATTTTTTTACACAGATTAAAAAACTTTTTAAAAAATCTGTCACCTTTTTCTACTATTTTTCTGCTAGTTAGTGATTGACCTGTAACAAATACATATCAAGAAAAAAATAAGAAAAACAATGGATCATACTTCAACAGCTTGTTTTTGATGTGAATATGCTTGTGGTTGTGATTTGATATTGATAACCTAGAACACAGTCATAGTTTCTGCTAGGAAAATTCTTTCCAGTACATATGAAAGAGTTAAATATATCAGTATTTTGTTTGTTCTATGAAGGACCTCACAAGGGTTCTTTTCCCTGAATATGTCTGGAAAACTCTAAAAGAAAGGGTCTCAATTCTTAGCACAATAAATGAGCTGCCCACTGCCCACATTTCTCTCATCTTTCACAACTCATTCAGGCTCAATCCTGAGCATCAAGCATATTAAGCTGGTTTTATTTCCTTGGAAGTGCTGTGCTTGTTCATGCTGTTTCCTCTGCACAGGCTTTCCTCCTGATCCATGAATATTGGAGTGAAATGTCCCATCTCAGTCAACAAGGTGCCTTCTTCTGTGCTTAATCTACTATAGCATTTGCCACATCACATCATAATAGACTTGTTTGATTTTTCTGCCATTAGCCTTCTGCCTCAGCCTTCCAAGTTGCTGGAACTACAGGAGTGCGCTACCACGCCCAGCTAATTTTTGATTTATTGTAGAGACGAGGTCTTGCCAAGTTGCCCCGGCTGGTCTCGAACCCGCGGGCTCAGGAAATCCACTTGCCTTGGCCTCCCAAAGTGCTGGGATTACAGGCTGTGCCATCGAGCCCGACCTTCTTTGCTCTTTATACTTCCTAAAACTTTGGTATTCCCTCTCCTTACTTTTTCCTCTCCTCCTTTCTCTCCTCCCCTGCCCTCTTTTCTCATTTGCCATAATTACTCCAAAATCACTTCCATGGTTTTTTTTTTCACTAGTACGCTCACTGTGATAAATCCCGAATCTAAATCCGCAGCCCTGAACTTCAGACTTGTAAGAACAATTCCAAGTTCTTAATCCGTGCTTAATCTATTATAGCATTTGCCACATCACATCATAATGGACTTGTTTGATTTTTCCACCATTAGCTCTTAGAGGAAGGAGATAACTTTTTTTTCCTTTAAATCTAGAATCCTTGGTTCCTAATACATTGCAAACAATTAGTAAATATTTGCCAAATTACTAAATTTTCCTTTAAGAGAATAGAAGAGGAAGTTGTAAAACATTCTAACCTGAAAGAATAGTACTGGCCAGCCTCTCTGGTGATACAAACTAAAATATATTTAAGCTTTTTTCTATTCCTTTAATTATCTCTCTTTCCTCTGGAGTCAGTTTCATTTGTTTATTTTGGTCCTTTTTGTTTGACAGTTTTTCTCAAATGTCTGGTAATCTTTAGTTGTCTGGTCATATTTATAAATGAAAAACTGTGCTGGTTATTATGGATAGATGGCATGAATTTCCTCTGCAATTGTGTTGATCTGTTTTCCCCACAAACCTCTCTCCAGAATGGGAGGGTCTGACTGTGGATTCTGTTTAAGTGCGTAGGCCCTATCAACAGTCAGCCTTCCCTTTAGGTTATGTGGGTGGAGAGGCAGGAAGACCAGGGACCCCCACAACTGATGAAGTAAGGAGGGCTTTTCTCTGGGGGTGGAGCCTTTAGAGGGTTTCACTCTTGACTAATACTGGTTTTCCTTTTGTTTTCGTCCTCCTATTTGTTGTGGAGGTCTCAGCACCCTCCCTAGAGGCCTCTCCAGGCAACTTTAACCTGAGGGCAAAGCAAAATGCAGCTACTAACAAATGGTCCACTGGGCAAAGGGAGGTACAAGAAAAGGGTCTCCTGTCCCAGCATTTCCACTGCAGCTCTTCAACAGGTTACCATAATGATTGTCTCCCAGCCCACCCCGACTCTGCACTTTCACTGACTCTGAGAGGTGCTTCTTTGGGAAAGCATACTCTTACCTATGGTTTCTTGAATTGCAATGTTTTCTACTCTGATTTCTCTGTTAGTCCAAATTCGTTGCCTTCCTTGTTTCCTAGTGTCTCTCAAAATTCATGTCATGTGGGTGTCACCTTTTAAAAATTTCCCATGTTTGTTGTGGTTTCTTTCTTTTTATGCTTATTTTTGACTAAGTAATACATTCACATGGTTAAAACTGTAAAGGATACAGGCCAGGTGCAGTGGCTCACATCTGTAATTCCAGCACTTTGGGAGGCAGATTGCTTGAGCCCGGGAGTTCAAGACCAGCCTAAGCAACATAGCAAGACCTTGTCTCTACAAAAAAAAAATTAAAAATTAGCTGGGCATGGTGGTACACAACTGTAGTCCCGGCTACTGTACCACAATTTATTTAATTCATCCCCTATTGATGAACACTTAGATTGCTTCCAATAATATGATATTTAAAAATGCTGCAACACCAAGGCAAGAGGATTGCTTGAGCCCACGGGTTTGAGACCAGCCAGGGCAACTTGGTGAGACCTCATCTCTACAATAAATCAAGAAATTATCTGGGTGTGGTGGCGCGTGCCTGTAGTTCCAGCTACTTGGAAGGCTGAGAGGGAAGGATTGCCTGAGCCCAGCAGGTCGAGGCTGTGGTGGCCATGAGTGTGCCAAGCCTGGACGACAGAGTGAGACTCTGACTCAAAAAAAAAAATGCTACAACAAAATAACCTTGTCTTTATTCATTATAAAGTTTTTTCAGACATTTTTATGGGATCTGGAAGGCTAACATTTGTATATATCTCAACATTGAACAACCAACTTTTAACCTAAACACATCACACTCAAAGGAAGATGATTTAAAGTTGTTTATTTTCCATTGGTCAGATTGCTGCACAGTCAAATGTGTATGTTATACACCTTTTTCAAAGCCAAGCATCACATTTTAAAACTTCCAATGCAAAGTCCTATATAGCCCTAAGGATGTGGATTGCGCCATGTGGGATTCTCCATGTGGGCCTGCAGCAGAAAGCCAAAGATGGTGTGATCTCTGGTACTCCCATCCAGAATGCTGCATTCGTTGTCTAGATTGGTAAGAAGTAACTCCAGAAGACACTTCTTTGAATCAGTTCATTTGTTTAAATCAGCATTCACTAAGTGCCTATTCTGGGTCAGTCAGGTGCTGAGCTGGACCCTGGGGATACAAAGAAAAATATGATAGTCCCTGCCTTGCCAGGACCTCTCAGTTCAGGGAAGTTGACCAATACATGAGCAGATAACCATAAACAATGTGAAAAGTGTCACAGCAGAGAGTAACACAGAATGTTGTGGGAACATGAAGGAGGAGTTATCCACCCAGCCAGGGGATTGGGCTAGAATAGTTATCTGAGAAGGTTCTCTAGAAGAAAGAGACACCTGTCATAACTTTGCATCCTGACTTGTAGCACTCCACTGAAAAATCCCAACATGCAGTATTTATCTGCTGTCCTTTGCTTTTCTGGTCCAGAATCTTCCTCTCTTTTCCATTTTGCAGAAGTCTTCTAGTTGGTTATCTTTATTCTGACACATCAAAGGCTAAGGAGGAGTAAAGTGGGAGGGGGTTGGGGACAATCATTTCCAGCATAGATGATTGTAGTTGGGAATGGGGATGTTTGGAGTGTTGGCCTGGTTTCAGGCATTAGTTTTGATAGTGTGACCAGAATCCCTCCATCCCAGGTTCCCAAGGTGAAATTTCTTGACAAATGTCCACTTATGGTTTCTGACTTGTGGGAGCTCTGACCCCCTCCCAATTTGTATATTTATATATAAAAGGTTATGTTTATTGATGTGTTTAGATAGACAAGAAATGCAGGGCACAGTGGCTACTACTGGAATGTAAAACTGAGGCATGGAGAGAGGGAGAGTTTTACTTTCTGCTCTATTCCTTCTGTGCTCTTTGCATTATTTTTACAATAAGCTTGTTTTACTTTTATAATAATTTATTTTTGACAAACTTTTTATTGATGTAAACCTTTACACCCAAAAAATGCACAAGTCATAAGCTTAATAAATTTTCATAAATAAGTAATCACCACCTAGGCTGTAGGTCTATACTAGTGTCTCAGAAGACCCTTCCCTCTAGTAGACTTAACCCTGGCTCCTATGCCCAGAAACCCCTCCACACAGTCTTTCCCTGCCCCTCCAATTAACCTCCACCCTAATAATTATTCTTTTTAAAAAACTTTTTATTATAAAGATGTGGGGTACAATTCAGGGTTATGTATATAAACATTGATCATGCAGGTACCCTCGTTGATGAGGTATGCCCCCTCCCTCCCCTGCCTATCCCACCCTCTCCCACAGTTTCCCACTAATGCCAATCGCTTTCTTATAGCATTATAACCTAATAATCCTTGTCTTAAACCTTTCAGGGTTCTCTCTCTCCAACTTCTACTCTCTCTCTCTCCAACTTCTAGCTGCTATCCTCCAGGTTGCCCTCTTCTGTTCGGACCCCAGGAGGTTCCGGCAGTCTTTGATTCCTCGTGTGGTCCATTCCTGACAACCCCTCCGGAGCTGTATCTGAAATCAGCCCTCTACTCCTAGGACATCTCCTAGGTGTACTCACAGAAGACTGCTTTCTCAGTGGGAATCTGACTCAGGAGACTACTAGTTCTCCCACAGTGCCTCTTGGAACCAGGCCCACTGTTTCATAAATGGGGAAACTGGGACTTGGAGAAAGGGAATGACTTACCAAGGTCACGCAGCATGTTAGTGGCAGAGCTGAGACTAGCCCAGGCCTCCTGATTTCCAGCCCAAGGCTCTTTTCCAGGAATCACGCTGTCTCTCACAAGGCTCAGGTCTTCTAGCCAGTATCAGCTCCCACCCACTGACTGCACTGTTCACCCATCTCGGCTAGTACTTCCTTCCTGAGCCACTTCGTTAAAACTGAAGCTGGCCCATCCAGGCTTCTGACTCAGCAGCCTAGCAAAGAACATCTAGCCATGTTTGCATATGCTTAAGGAAACGCCAGGGGCAAGAATAATTTTTTTTCCTGGCTGAGTGGGGGGATGTAAAAGGAGGTAGAGAAGTTCAATTAAATAGTAAGATTTGAATGAAAGGTAATCTCTCAGCACAAGATACACCACGGGGACCATGGGGGTGGGGTAGGAAGTGGAAGGGCTATATCAAAAGGTTTATGATTACCAGTTAAATACATTTTGGTACAGAACTCTATTTACTGGCTTAGGCAGACCCCCGTGACACAGTTAGTGCAAATATCATAGTAAAAAATAGAGTGTTCCCATAGTTCCATTTTAAAAAAAAAATAAGCTGAGTGTCCCCAAAGCGTCTATGAGTGGAAATTAGAAATTATCTGTATGTTATTCCCCCATTCTCTGCATCTATGTTAATTTTTGTCCATAGATTGCTGGATGGAAAACAATTATCATGGCCTTCAAGACTGCTGTGGCACAGACTTTCCCCCGTGAATACAAGGAGTCGGGGACTTTTTTCCTTCACATTGTCCCAGTGAACTGTATCATCTTGGTAAGTGTGAACTTGGGACAGCTCCCACTTGAGTACATCCACATAGAACTCAACAGCGCCTGATTTTTTACATCAAGATGTTTTCCGACTGTGAGAAAGTCCTGGTACCCTTTGTTACAGGGTGGTTGCTGCCTGGGGACCCTTCTCCTGACATGGGAGAACCACTACATCTGAAGCGTGTTCAATAAGCAGTGACCTTGACACTTACATAGGGCTGATCATGTTCCATAAATTCATGCTTAAGTGAAAAAAAATTTTTTTTTAAATAGAGTCTTTGTAGATGTAATTAGTTAAATTAAGATGAGGTCACACAGAATTAGTGTGGGCCCTAATTTAATGACTGGTGTTCTTATAAAAAGATGGAAATTTGCAAAAGACACACAAAGGAGGAAGATGGCCATGCGAAGATGGAAGTGGAGACTGGAGAAATGTGTCTACAAGCCAAGGAACATCAAGGATTGCTGGCAACCATCAGAAAGCTGGGAGGAAGCAAGAAAAGATCTTCCCTTAGATCCTTTAGAGCAGTGGTCCCCAGTCCCCAGGCCGCAGATCCCTACTGGTCCCGCTGCCTGTTAGGAACCAGACCGGACAGAGGAGGCGAGTCGCGGGTAAGTGGAGCTCTGCCTCCTGTCAGATCAGTGGCAGCATTAAATTCTCAGAGGAGCATGAACCCTGTTGTGAACAGCGCATGCGGGGTATCTAGATTGCACGCTCCTTATGAGAATCTAAAGCCTGATGATCCCCACTGCCCCGTCCGTGGAAAAATTGCCGTCCGCAAAGCCAGTCCCTGATGCCAAAAAGTTTGGAGACAGCTGTTTAGAGAGAGCATGGTCCAGCTAACACCTTGAGTTCAGACTGCTGGCATCCAGAACTGCGCAAGAATACATTCGGTTGTTTTAAGTTCCCCAGTTTGTGATCAGTTGTTACAGCAGCACTCGAAGACTAATACAACAATTCAGTAGAAAAAACAGGCCCCATCTTCTGAAATGTTGTCCCAATCAAGACCTGAGAAGGAAGATGCTCACCAACAGAGGACACTCTCTCAAGGAGAGGGACTGTGTAGCTCTTCGATTATGCTCTACACTGGTCTACATGTACACAGAGAAACAAGTCTGGAAAGTACCACACGTCTTGTGTCTGGGTGATAGGCTTTGGGATATTTTATCCTTCTGCTTTAAGTTGTTTGAAGTTTCCTACAAAAAATATGTGCTACTTGTATGGAAATAAGTATGTATAGCTGTATCTAGGCACCTTCTCTTTACCCATCTACTTATCTTTAATTACTTATATCCTCATGCACTCAAAGACCACTTCCAAGTGAAATAGTTCCAGAGTATCTTCATTTCTTGTAGGCCCAAGGCCAGGAACTACTTCCTAGAAGCTGTGGCAAGGATGAATGTAGATGATAGGAAAACCATATATTTTTATAGTATTTGATACTCTTCAAAGAGCACACCTCCATTTCCATCAACCCATTCAATCTCATATCCCTCTGACAGATAAGGAACCTGAGGTTCCAACTTCTGTCATCCTCCAGGCTGCCCTCTTCAGTTCTGATCCCAGGCTCAGGGACTTGGTAAGCAACTCCTCCAAGGTCTCATAGCTAGTAACTCATGGTCTTGAAGCCTGGTCCGCCACTGGTTTCTAGAATGTTAGATCCGTAAGGGCAGGACATTTTTTTTTTGTCTTGCTCACTATTGTATCTCCAGCACTTGGAATGGTGCCTGGCATATAGCAGATGATCAGCAAATTGTCATTACATGAACGTATAATTATAGTGTGATAAAAGCAAGCTCCTCTGGAGAAGATTTTCTGCCACTAGGAACATTTTTTTTCCAGGTCAGGCTGTAGTGCTTTGCAGAAGACAAACAGGGCTGCTGAGGAGGTCCCAGCTATCTTCCCAGTCTCTGTCCTTCCACAACCTGGCACCCATCCCCAGGTAAGAAAAACGTAATACCTAGGTCTGGCCTCTCACATAGCATACTAGGAAGTTTCAATGTGGTGTGGCTCAAAGTAGGGCTGGAAAAAGGTCCTTATCTAAAAATAGTGCCACTCAGCAAAAAGATCTTGGGATAAGGCTGGGGGGCGGGGGGGCAGGCAAAATGCTTTGGTTCTAGGACAAAGAACAGAACACATCAATAAATATTCAGAGAGACAGAGAGAGAAGGTAGTGGAAAGATGGATGAAATAGTTCAGAAACAGAACAAGAAGAGTGCAAAAATGTATAAAAACAAGTCAGGAAGGAAGATCTTGGTGAAACAAACGGGGAAAAGGTGGGGTTGGGGCAGGTGGAAACTGATGAGTCCTGCCCCTCCTCCCCGCCTTCCACCCCAGCCCAACCCCCAGTTCTCAGGCCCTCTCTTCAGGATAACCCCACCTCCCCAATATAGGTGATACCTTCGCATCCGGTCTGGCGTCCAGGTCTCCCAGGGGACAGGCTTTGCACTGAGAGGCAGGCAGGCTCCCTCCACAGGTCTCCTTTTTAAGTGCAAATCCTCCTGGGAAAGCTGCCGGGGCTTAAATTTCCTGGAAGCACTAAAGCTGCCCTCTCCCCAGCATGGAAGGGTGGGGGTGTGGCTACCAAGTGCTGGCGAGGACTGGGTGGGGGGAAACTGGGGGATTTGGGACGGGGAGAGGGAGCAGGGGGCCTCTGAGATCTGAGATCGGGGAGTAGAGCTCTGGGGACCCCCAGGATTTCACAGTCCTCCCCTGCCCGGCTTTTTTCTCACACCCCAAGACCGGAAGAGGAAGCTTA
>CAUYQG010020643.1:0-12778 GCA_963574415.1 Tarsius wallacei
ATGAAGAATGTTCAACCTCACCAGTCATCAAGGAGATGCAAATTAAAACTACACTGAGATACCACCTAACTCCAGTCACAATGGCCATTATCAATAACTCAAAAAATAACAGATGCTGGAGAGGATGTGGTGAAAAGGGAACACTTCTACACTGTTGGTGGGAGTGTAAACTAGTGCAGCCTCTGTGGAAATCAGTGTGGCAATTCCTAAAAGCTCTAAAAATCGACCTTTCATATGACCCCGCAATCCCCCTACTGGGAATATACCCTGAAGAACTCAAATCACTCTATAAAAAAGATACCTGCACATGAATGTTTATTGCAGCATTGTTCACAATAGCAAGATCATGGAACGAACCATGCTGTCCATCAAAAGAGGCCTGGATTTAAAAAATGTGGTACATATACACAATGGAATATTATGAAGCCATAAAAAAGAACAAAATCTTGAATTTCGCAGCAACCTGGATGGAATTAGAGTTTATAATACTGAGTGATCTCTCACCGAAACAAAGATCTGAGTATCGCATGTTCTCACTCATAAGTGGACCTTGAACAACTATGGTAATACTGTAAGAAAAAGATTGACAGTGGTGGGAAACTATGGGGGGGGCACGGAGGGGAAGGGAGGTAGGATTAACGGTAGTCAATATCTGTCTGGGGATGGGGGGACACACCTCACCAACAAGGGTGCCCGTACAATGCATATTTGTATACCTAACCCTTAACTGTACCCCACAATTTTAAAATTTTAAAAAAAGTGGGCAAAGGACACAAATAGACATTTTCAAAAGAAGACATACAAATGGCTAATAGGCATGTGAAAAAATATTCAACATCACGAACCATCAGGGAAATGAGATCTCAAACCACAATAAGATATCGCCTTATACCAGTCCAAAAAACTATTATTAAAAAGACAGGAAAAAAAATTTGGTGGGATGTGGAGAAAAAGGAACTATTACACACTTATACACTGTTGATAGGAATGTAAATTACTATAATCTCTATGGAAAACAATATGGAAATTTCTAGAAGAACTAAAAATAGAACTACCATCAATCCAGCAACATCATTACTGGGAATATACTCAAAAGAAAAGAAATCATCATTTATTCTAATGCACGTATGTGTTTATTGCAGCACTATTAACAATAGCAAAGATACGGAATCAACCTAAGTGATCATCAGCGGATTATCTGATAAAGACAAGGTGGTACACAATGGAATGCTATTCAGCCACTAAAAAAGAACAAAACCATATATTTTGCAGCAACATGGATGAAACTGGAGGTCATTATCTTAAGTTAAACAAGTCAGACACAGAAAAACAAATAATGCTTGCTCTCACTTTAAGTGGGAGCTAAATAATGTGCATGTAGTGATGAGAGTGTGGAATGATAAACAATGGAGACTCTGAAGAGTGAGGAGGTGGAAGGGCAGGAGATGATGAAAAATTACTTTATTGATACAATGTATAGTATTTAGGTGATAGGTACCCTAAAAGCCCTGACTTCACCACTACACAATCTATGGATGTACAAAACTATACTTGTACCCCATATATTTATACAACTTAAAAGAAAAAAGAGAAACTTTGAAGAAATTTTTTGTTTTACAGTCGATAGATCAGGCTACACATTAGTAGTAGGCAGTTCAACTTGATAAGAAGTTCCTGTTGAACTCAGGTATGGCCTATCATGGCCACTGTGTTCATGAGTCCATTGGGCAAGCACTGGGGCGGCTAGGGAAAGAAATTGACTGGCATTCACTGAGATACGATTTTGTTTCCTCATTTTCCCCACCTTTACTGAGGTTCAACTGACAAACAAAAGTCTATATATTTAAGGTTCACAATGTGGTGTTTTGATATATGTATATATTGTTAAGTACCATAATGAAGTTAGTTAACAAATTGATTACTTTCACATAGAACTTTACTTTCTGTGGTGAGAACTTGTGGGAACTACTCAAAAATTTAATACATTATTATCAACTTCAGTGGATGCCTTTTTGTGAGCATTCATATGGGACAAAAATATCTTTGCAGTCTGTGTTCATTCTGAAAGGTCAATCCGTGTACTTTGTCCCCAACCATATGTGTTGCCAAACTTGCAAGGGTATTTCTTCAAAGGCCCTAATCATTCACCCAAACCACTAGCAAATGCTCATAAATTAGTATAGATCCATACTCTGTCCACTTCTCACTCCAGACATAGTAAACAACAAGTAGACTTCATGTAGTTCTGATCCTAGGGAGGACTTTTCTTCACCATTGTCCAGAATCACACCTGACTAGGGCTATTAACTGACTAATATCAACTAATTCAGTCCAATCTAGTGTTATATTCATTTCTTTTGTTCAAACACCTTTAAACAACATTCTTACACTTGTTCCTCAGAGCTCTGCCAATATATGAGAAAGGACTTGCTGTTTCATCATAGGTCATAATATTTGTTAGCTTGGAGTATGCTGAGATTTGACCTATGTGTCTACTGACAATAGGAAGTGGTTGTGATAGGTCCTAAAGAGAATAAGCATTACTTTTTAAGGCATCTAACCTGACTAATTGTATTAAAGTGTTTTCGGGTTGAGGAAGGACTAGATAGCAAGCCATTTCTATTGGTAAGAGAGGCTCAGAATGAGTCAAGGGTTCAGATTGTCAGTTTTACCAGGGTCTAAACAGAGTGTGCCATTCCAAATTTTAGAATTCTATCATTTCCAAGTTAATGACAGTTAACATGAGAGATTGCAAATGGTCATAACACATTTGCATATAGTTTTGACTATAATGTAACAGCTCTCACATTTAAAAATTGTGTTTGATTCTCATCAATGTTAGCTCTGTATGTATAAGAGAAAAAGGTTGTTTGAGGGTTGTCACGAAGGCTGTCATGGAAGGCATCTGATTTTTCACATCATGATTTAGAGCTTAGAGTGAGAGTTAATAACTTTAATTTGTCATATTCTCTTTGTAAGTACTCCAATGCACAAAACAAGAAAGAAAGAAAAAGAAAACAATTTCATCCTACACTGCAGCCCTTGCAGTCCTCATTGCTGTCATACAATTAAGGACAGGATGGCATACAGAAAGTAGCAGCAGCCACTTCCAAGGTATGTGTGCTTCAATTGGCACTTGTAATCAACTGTACAAGATCGCTTAATTAAGCACAATGCCAATGCATTGCATGTTAACAACCATGTTCCACTGGTAAAGATTGAGCTCAAGGCCAAGTGTATCACCAAACCAGTCTCCAAACCCCATCTGTGGTAGCCTGAAAAATGGCCCCCAAAAGATGGCATATCTCACGCCCTAATCTCTGAAACCTGTAACTATTTCCTATACAGTAAAAAAGGTAGAGAGGAGCGCAGATAGGATTAAACCAAGGATTTTGAGATGAGGAGATTATCCTAAATTATTTGGGAGGATCTTACACAAAATTACATGTATCTTTAAGAGACAGTCAGAGGTTTAGGCCATGTGAAGTTAGAGAGATTTGAAGATTGGAGTGAAATGGCCATTAAACAAGAAATGTCAGAAGCCACCAGAAAGTGGAAGAGTAAGGAACTGATTCTCCCCTAGAGACTTTAGAGGGAATGAGGCCCTGTTTACACCTTAACTCTGGCCCACTCATACTAATTTTTTTAAAGCAGGATTTATTGAGAGGACAGAAAAGCTCCCACCGTGGAGGGGACTGGAAGGGGTTGCCCTAGTCATACTGATTTTTAACTTCTAGCTTCCAGAACTGTGAGATTAATAATATCTGCTGTTTTGTGCACAACGTTTGTAGCAATTTGTTATTGCAGTACAGTAAACTAATGTATCATCTTTAGAAGGTGTATTTCCTGGGACCATGCCCTGTAGCAATTCTGTAGCAATCTCAACACAGTCAGGAGATAGAAACCTCAGAGTAAGTTTAACAGTAAAATGATTAACTATAGTAAAAGAGTAACTATAATGTATAAGGAAAGTGTATACAGTAACCTAGAACTGAGAGAGAGTACCCAAGAAAAGGACAAACTTGAAAAGAAGTTCAGACTTTATAGGAGAGGTGGCTCAGCCACCAGACAACCAAGTTCAGTAGTTTAGCCAGACTGGAGCTATTTTTGAGATAATCCTCTGGATTTCGGGTGAGCACGTTGGCAATAGATAACCAGCAGCAGTGGTAGTCCAGGTGACAGCGAGTGCAAAAGGCCTCAGAACATGCAGACCACTACAGAGGAAGTAGCAGTTCTGTGTGGATACCTGGGGCACTGGCAACTGTATGAAGACCATGCAGAAGCTTGAAGAATGAGTAGCTGTTTCACCTGTGACCTTCTGTGCATAGGCAACTGCGTGTAGACCATGCAGGAACATTGCTTTCCATGTCTGTAGAAAGGCAACGGTTGGTAGCAGAGATTATGTTATAGGCCCTACACTGTGGCAGGTTTCCTGGTACCAAAACTTCTTCCTCACCCATGGCCACTCCTGGCATGAAAATTGCAGAAAACCTCTTTTTCTTGTAACATCTTTCCATTACTTACTACCGAAAAAGCTTAACATTATGTTCACTTAAGTGGGGAAATGCTTAAAAGAGTTACACTATTTATCACAGATCATATGTTGAAGGGTTATTAGAAGCAGAAAGGCAATAAAAAATAATAGACACAATCATATACATATTTTACAGCTCATATTCAAATTTCCTAAATTGTTTCAAACATGTTTTTTATAGGTAGGATTATTTCTTTTCCCTTTGATTCAGGATCCAATCAAGGCTGGCACATTGTATTTTATTGTAAAATTTTCTTTAGTCTCTTTAACCTAGAACCTCTGTATTTTTGCATCTTTCATGACATTGACATTTTGAAGCGTCTAGACCTATTATCAAATGATGTGTCCTACATCTGAATCATCTAATTGTTTCCATGTGATGTGATTCATTGTAAGCATTCAGGCAATAATACCACATAATAGACATTATATTCTTTCTTTTACACTCTTTTAGGCGACTTCTGATGTCAGTTTGCCATATAGTTGGTAATGCTAAATCACTTGGTTGAGATGTTCTGTGTCAGATATCTCTTCTGCAAAAAAGGTAAATTTCTCCAGTTTTATTAAAATAAATAATCTGTAGAATAGCACTTTAAGACCATGTAAACACCTTTCTTCCTCCCTCCCTCTATCTCTCCTCATTTTTTGAATATTGCTATAGATCAGATTTTTTAATTCAGTGAGTTATAACTTGTTTCTGTCATTCTTTTATTTTTTTTAATGTAAGTGAAATTCACATTATATAAATTAGCCTCTTCAAAGGGTATAACTCAGTGGCATTTAGTACATTCACAATGTTGTCCAATTACTACCTATATCAAGCTCCAAATCATTTACACACATCCAAAAGAATAGTCCACATCCCCTAAGCAGTCACTCATATATTATTTTCCCCCTCGTTTTCTGGCAACTGCCAATCTTCTCTGTGTCTCTATTGTTTTACCTACTGCAGACAGTTCATGAATGAAATTATACAATAAATGACCTTTTGAGTCCAGCTTCTTCAGTTGCAGCACAATGTTTCTGAGGTTCTTCTTTGTTGTATCATGTATCAGAGCTTCATTCCTTTGTTATGACTGAATAATGCCCATTCTTTGCATATATAGCATCGTGTTTATACATTCATTTCTTGATAGACTTTTGGGTAATTCCTACCTTTTGGCTACAGTGCCTAGTACTACTATGAAAATTCCTGAACAAGTCTTTGCTTGTGTATCTATTTTCAGTACTTTCAAGTATATATCAAGGAGTAGAATTACTGGGTCAAATGGTAATTTTCTGTTTAATTTTTTATGAAACTGCCAAACTATTTTAAGCAATGACTAGAGCATTTTACATTCCCACTAGCAACGTATGGGGGCTCTTCTTTCTCCACATCATTGGCAACACATGTTATTATGAATTATTATTATTATTATCGTCATGTTAGTGAGTATTAGGTGGTATCTCATTGTGGTTTTGATTAGCACTTCTCTGATATTGTTATGAACTTCTATTGTGTGTTCATTAGATGTATGTATATCTAACTTGAAGAAATGTCTACTGAAATTTTTTTCTTATTTTGGGGGGGTTATTTTTCTTTTTATTAATGTGTTATTTTTATAGTCTAAGTGCAAGTGCCTTGTCAGATAAATGCTTTGCAAATATTTTTCCTCATTCTGTGAGGTATCTTTCCACTTTCTTGACAGTGTCTTTGAAATACATTACTTTTTTTTAAATGAATTCTAACTTAACTAATTTTTTGTTGTTATCATGTTTTTTGTGTCATATCTATGAATTCATTGCCAAATCCAAGTCATGAGTGTATATTACTGTTTTTATAAGAGTTTTATGATTTAGTTCTTGCATTTAGATCTTTGATGCTTTTTCAGTTAATGTATGTTTATGTTGTGAGGTAGATGTCCAAATTTGTTCTTTTGCATGTGACTGTCTCATTGTCTCAGGGCCATCTGTTGAAGAGACTATTCTTTTCCCCATTGAATGATCCTGAGAGCCTTGCCAAAAATCAATTGTTAATAAATATATGGGTTTATTTTAAGACTCTCAATTTTGTTCCTTTGGTCTATATGTCTATCCTTTTGTCAATAACACAGTATTTTGGTTACTTTAGCTATGTAGTAATTTTTGAAATGGGAAAGTTTGAGTTCTCAACATTTTTTATTCTTTTTCAATAATGTTTTGGCTATTTGGGTCCCCTTGCAATGTCATAGAAATTTGACAATCAGCTTTTCTATTTCTGTAAAAAAACACAAAATAAAACCATAGTAATTTTAATAAGAATTACATGGACTTTGTAGATCACTTTAGGTAATATTTTCATCTTAATAATATTAAGTCTTCCAATCCATGAACTCAGGATGATTTTACATTTATGGTTTCTTTTTTTTAATCTATGTTTTTTAGTTTTCAGAGTACAAATCTTTCACTTCCTGCGTTAAATTCTTAGCTATTTTATTCTTTGGAATGTTCTTATAAATAAAATTGTTTTCTCAATTTCTCTTTAGAATTATTAATTGCTAGTTTAGAGAAATGTAGGTGAATTTGTGTTTACTACTTTTGTATCCTGTAACTTTGGTAAATTTTTGATTAACTCTAATAGTACCTTGGTGGGTTCTTTAGAATTCATCTACATATAAGAATATGTATCTGCGAATTGGGATATGATTAATTCTTTGTTTCCAATTTGGATGCCTTTCCTAATTTTTTTTCTTGCTTAACTGGTCTGGTTAAAACTACTAGCACAATGTTGCATAGAAATGGTAAAAGTGGATATTATTGTCTTGTTCTTGGTGTTAGGGGGAAATGTTCTATTTTTTATTCTTGAATATGATGTTAGCAATGATTTTTTTCACAAATGTCCTTTACCAAATTCAGGAAGTTCCTTCTATTCCTAGTCACTAAGTGTGCATTTTTTTTTATGATGAAAGATCACTACTTCAACTAAGCCATTTAAAACTTTAGCCTTTACTTCCTTCCAGCTTACACTGAACTTAAAGATCAGCCAGAGATGAAAGCTGAGGATTTTCTCAGGTTCTTTCTTTCTTTCTTCTTTCTTTCTTTCTTTGTATCTTGCTTTTATTTTTTCTCACGTATTATGATAAAAACATTATTTATTTGTTTATTTTTAAGTTGTGGGTTACAAGTGAGAATTTGCTACATAAGTAGGCTTCATGCAGGTGAAGTCTGGCTTCTAGCTGACCCTCTCGCCCTTTGCTTTTTGCACATCAAAAGAACCCATCGAGAGAGTAACGAGCCAATAGTTGGAATGAAAAAAATATATATTTGAAAGCTATGAATCTGACAAAGCCCTAACATCTAGGATCCACAAGGAACTCAAATGAACTGAAAGGGAAAAAAAATAATAACCAAACAACTACATTAAAAAGTGGGCAAAGGACATGAACAGACACTACACAAAGGAAGATATACAAGTAGCCAACAAATATATGAAAAAATGCTCAGTTTCAGGTCTTTTTTTGAGCATGCATATTGCCCTGGCTTCTGCATGTCTTTCTAGATTCTCCAGTGCACATGAGTGATTTTAAATGCTCCATTTTCCCAAAGAAATTCTCTCCCCAGATTTTCCTTCCAGGCTTTTAGTACATCAGTTGTTTTCCCCCACTGTATTATTCTGCCCCATGCAACAGTGTGCTGTTTGTCATTGCCTTATCATTTTTAAAAGGTGATTTCCTCTGCATAGCTGCTTTTCTGTTCTAAGAGAATGACAAGTTAGATGAGAAAAATCAAGAATTTTGTATGAGTCATTTAGGTAGCTAACAGATAGGTAAGAGACATTTTTTTGAGACTAAGATCTGCTATTCTTCCTCCAGATCTGAGATCAGGATTCCAAACTGACAACACAGGCTCCCATCTTCAAGGTTGTCACTAAGGCAGGGAAGGATGTGAGGCAAAAACTATTGATTAGAGTTCCTTTTCTTGTATTCAGTATTTGCTTGGTTGCAGAAAACATTTGACTATCTTCCAGAGGTTTGCCAAAATCAATTGTGCCCTTTTTTGCTTGAGTATTTGGTGTTTTTCCACCGTTTTCACTTGCATCCCTCCACCACTGAACTATCACTAACTGTGCTGTTTAAATTATTCTCAGTGTGTCCCTGTAAGTCAACACATACATGCTTTTTCATGAATAATGGTTTGCCTCCTTGGACCTCAGTTTTTCCATTTGTATTATAGAGCCATTTTTCTTTCAGAGATGTTGAGAATTAGAGGTTATATTTATAAGACAGCGCCATATTTGGCATGGAGAAGTTCAATAAACCTCCATTATCATGGTACTAGCAAATCTCCACAATGTACACAGTTGCTTTTCTTCCAGAGTTACTCAACACACATTCATTTGCTACCTTTCAGATGCCAGGCACTCTGCTGGGTATGGAATATACACCAGGGAGCAAGACATAACTCCTGCTTCCAAGTTGCCTGCACAATAATGAAAAGAAGTCAAGTAAATCTATAAGTAACATATTCAGAGGAGGAAGGACAAAATGTGAGGCAAGAAACCCATTAGTAGGTCTAATGTACCCTTGATGGCATAATCCTTTTCAGAGAAAACAGCACTTGAAGTTAGAATTTGCATAGGTCATGCTTTCTAAATGTCCAAAAAGGACAGTAGACATTAGCCATGTTGAGATAAAGAAAGATAACACTCAAGAAATAGGAAATGTCATAAGCAAAGGCCCCTGAAGCTACCATAGAGCATAAAATCCCAGGGAACTTCAAGAGAAAATTAATTATATACTGAAAAAGTGGAGAGCCCCAAAAGAAAAGAATACTGGAGACCATACTCATATTTTAAATATTTGTTAGACATTTTAAAAGATGAACCATTCATTGATGCACAAAAACCAAATGCATCTAGTGTCAAATATTTAAAATTATAGAAGCCATACTTTTCACTTACAATACTATAAAATTAGATACTGTTGTTAGAAGAATAGTGTTCCTTTATGCTCCAAATTGTGAAAGGGACTTGCCTTGAGTTTGTAATATGTATACCCATGAATGGAAAAAATAAAGAAGAAAAGAAAGAAAGGAGAGAAGAACAAAAGGAGAAAAAGAAAGGAAGGAAAGAAGAGACAAGGGTGAACAGGAGGGGGAGATAAAAAGAGATGAAGAGAGAGGTTCAGAAAGGGAGGGAAGGAGAGAAGAAAGGAAGAAAGGAAAGAAAGAGAGAGTCCAAAAGAAAGAAGAAAATAAGGAAAGTAAAGAAGAAGAAACAGGAAAGGAGTGGAGGGAAGAGAAGGAGAGAGGAAGGCAGGGGAGGGGAGAGGAGGGCAGGGGAGGGCAGGAAGAGAGAGGGAAAGGAAAGGAAAGGGAAGGAAGTGAGGAAGGGAGGAAGGGAGGAAGGAGCAAAGGAAGGGAGAGAAAAAAACAGAAAGGAAAAAAAGGAAAGAAAAAGAAAGAGATTCTGATGAATTTCCATTTATTTCCTTGATGAAATGTATGTAATCATTTTCCCTAAGATATCTGCAAGAGATAGATGGTAACAGGATGTTTATTCCAGAGATAAGATTGGACTGAAATTCTAGTTCACTCCGGGAGCTAATAAAAGTAAAGATTTGAATTGAAGTATCACTTTCTCCAAGAAGCACATGAACAAGGAAGTGGGGGTCAAAAGGGCAGTGGCAGTGTTGTAAGCACTTTATCTGAAACATAAACATTACTGGAGTACATTTTGGACCAAATTACCTCTCTCAGATCTAGGATGTTAGCATTCCGACCCTGCTTAAGCATGCCAATTTTCCTGTGGCTTTGAGGAGGGCTAATCGAGGGCTTGGCTGGATACTTGAGAAAAGGATCTTACCTCAAGGACTAATATATCTCAAGCAATTAACAGGCATCCCACCGAGGAGGATCTCATAAAACCCCAAATCCATGGAACAGAGTCTTCCCTCTCATAAATATCACAAGCGATTGGAGCATATGTCACTCTATTCTGGAAGATAATGCAGTCACCATTCCCTTGCAAACAGACACAGTTAGTAGGTCCAGAAACACTGAACATGAATGATCCATGCCCAGTTAAGACTTAGCTTTGCTTTTTTGAAAATATCACAGAAGCCTCTGTTTTTTCCATCGCAGACTACAGAAGGATGGATAAGAGAACTGTGCTATCTAAAACCAGAATATCTGCATGGAACAGTCTGATTTTTAAACATTTTTTTAAATGATGAAAAAAAATAAGATAGCCTCTTGGAAGACTGGATATTCTGTGTGATTTTAAAGGTCCCTGGGAGTATTTTTAAAATATACAATTAATATCTATGATTTCAGTACAAAGTATCTATTTCTCAGTTTTTCCATGGAATTTGCTATTTTCAAATCCACCATGAAATACTATGATAAAACAGTAACTCTCTGGGGGCAAAAATCTTCTCTTTTCAGAATGAAGTTTATACAGCATTAGTCACAAAAACCAAAAGATGGAAGCAGCATGCGTCCATAACCAATACATGAATAAACAAAATGTAGCGTATACAAACAAATATTCCAGTGGAATATTATTCAGTCAAAAAGAAGGAAATTCTGACACATGCTGAACCTTGAATAAGCATGAATAGATCTTGAAGATATTATTCTAAGTTAAATAAGCCAGACACAAAAGTACAAACACTGTAAGAGTCTACTCGTATGAATCTCCTCAAGTAGTCAAATTCACAGGAACAGAAAGTAGAATGGTGTTGTCAGGGGCTGGGAAAAGTGGGAAATAGAGAAGAGAGTTGTTGTTTCATGGGGTATGGCGTTTCAGCTAGGGAAGATGAAAAAGGTTTTGAAGATGATGCTGGTGAGGGTAGCATAATATTGTGAACATACTTAATATCACTCACTGGGTCACTTAAACTTGTACATTTTATTTTAAATATGTATTACCACAATAAAGATAATAATATTTTAAACGAAATTAATAATGATATTACTTATACCTTATTTATTTTGGAATACCTGGATTCACCCTCTTTCAAAGAAACTGTCATACTATTAACTCTAGAAATAGCTTATCACAACAATTTCAGTCACCGCACACTTCTTTTTAGACTGTGCTTGACTGAGGAGGTAGTTAGTAGTTATTATAGATTAGGGAGAAGCAATTTAAAATATTAACAGTTGCACGTTTTATGTTGTATTGTTGGAAGCTGACAGCACATGGAGTCTTGCCTCTGGGACTGACATACATATACACTGAAGGCTCGCCTGGTTGCCAACTGTACAGCCTTGCTAATGGACGAGGAGACAGAGATTGCTCTAAAACCCAAACTTTGCAAAGCTGTAAATTGGTTGAGTGTTGCTTCCAGTAGTTGTAGCCAAAAAAGTGCTCAGCTAGAGTTTCCCTCATTTTGTGTGTTTCTAACTCGTTCTAGAAATCCTCCTGCTGGAACTCTCCCTCTTAGATTAGTAGTTTGGGTTAACCAGGCACTATAAAATATGGATGTTCTAGTACAGATGAGAGCAAGCAAGTGATTTAGCTGAGGGAGAGTAAAGATTCCCCAGAATAACAACACAAGTTGAAATTTAAAATATGCTGCACTTTGCATTTGTAAAGACAGCAGAATTTTGCGAATAATGCAGTTTCAGTTAGCTCTGAATTGTGTTTCAGAAATATTCCCATTTTCAGTCTACAACCATTTTGCTACATGCTTCCTACAGACACTTATGAAATAAGACTATGTTTATTCTGCTGTAATAATGAGGGAGTTGAGATAGTAATAAAAACATGCAACCCACCTCCATCATGATTTCATTTTGTGCAAAGAGCCATCCACATGTTGAAAGGTTACAAAGATTTGGCAGAAATACTATGCTAAGACTGGGACTAAAACCCAGACCTTTGATCTCAAACTAACATAAGTTCTTTCCTCCTGTTTTCATTAGTCTAAAACATTTCGGCCCCCAACACAACTGGACAGAATATCTTATATGATCCCATTCTCAACCTTAGGGGAATAACTCAGTGTGAGACTATTTATTACTCCTTCTACCAAAAATCTTCTGGGGTGGAATGCTTGATGGCAAAGGAGATAGAAGGATTAGAAGGATGTCACACATAGGATACAAAGTTCCAGAATTCATTATCCTAGATAAAAGCAAGAATTAAAATGTACACTCTGCCTGTCAGCCTTCACACCACACAGAAGCAGCCCACTACTCAACAAATTGCTGTTTCTCTCCACCACTGGGAGAACAAAGTTCCCCAGAGTAGTTTTCAAGATAATTGAAGAGGAAAGCACA
>CAUYQG010020644.1:0-23930 GCA_963574415.1 Tarsius wallacei
AAACTATGGGGCGGGTGGGGGGAGGGATAGGGGAAGGGATTAATGGTAGTAAATACCTGTCTGGGATGGGGGGACACTTCTTATCAACAAGGGTGCCTGAACGAGGCATATTTGTGTACCTAACCCTTAACTGTACCCCACCATATCACAATAAAAAATATTGAATAATGAAAAAATAAAACTAAAATAAAATAATAACATGAGTTTCAAGACAGGGCTAAGTGAAAGAAAGAACAAATAAATATTTAAAAAGTAAAAAAAAAAAATCGATAAAGTTAGCCACTGTAACAAAGTTTTTCATGCTGATGTGTTTTCATGGTGCTGTCTGCTCTAAACACTCTTATTTCATAGAATAACAATGGGCTGCAGCATTTTTTGTGAAAACAATCTAGCCAGGTTTTCTACCCCAGTGTTAAACCAGACCAAGATGAATGGGCACTTGAGGAAAGTTTCTGATTTTACTTGTACCATTCTTACAATCTCTGGGAGAAAAAAAGATGACCATAAACAAGAAGACACAAAAAGACTAGCTTTAGAGATTTAATCTATTTCTCAAGTTCTTACTTTCCTTTAAGCTTGAGTGCTGAGTGCTAACTGAACCAAACCAAAAATATTTTTTGATCAACTGTGTGTTTGAGTAAAGCACTCAACTTTGTAAAATAGCATTTTAATGATATTCCAAATTAGCATTTCTTTCTTTACCCAAAATTCTTTGTAAAATAGGCACAGCGAATTATTAGAAAAAACACTGAGGAGGGAGTCAGGAGTCCCACTTCTGACAGAAGAGTCACAAAACTATTGTGAGGAATGAATGAAAACCCCAAAGAAACTCCTCATTCCCACTTCCCCCTTAAACCTGGCAACCACTAATCTACTTTCTTCTATCTATATGAATTTGCCTATTCTGAATACATGAGTCAGATCAATGTGTCTGGTTTCTTACACTTAGCCTATGTTTCCAATGTTCATCCATAGTGTTAAAATAACTTCTCCAAATAAATATTTCCCTAATGACTAATTATGTTGAGCATCTGTTCATAATTATTAAAAGAAGTACTTCACTTTTTATTGTTGATAATATTCCATTATATGGATATATCACATTCTGCTTAACCATCAACTAATAGACATTTGGATAGTTTCTACTTTTTGGCTATTATAAAAAAAGTTCTCACCTTTTGGCTATAATGAATATTTGTATGCAAGTTTTTGCATGGACATATGCTTTCATTTCCTTCGGATATATTCTAAAAACATATGTTTCATTCTCTTGGGTCACATAGTAACTGTTGAACCCACTGTGAAACTGCAAAGCAGCTGTACTACTTTATGTTCCCACCAGTGATGCATGAGGTTCCCAGTTTCTCCACCTCCTCATCAACACATTTTACTGGCCATCTTTTATTTTATCAGAGTCATTCTCGTGGGTGTAAAATGATATATCATGCAGCTTTAACCTGCATTTCCCTAATGATGTTGAGTATCTGTTCATGTGCTTATTAGTCATTTGTCTATCTTCTTGGAGAAATATTTATTCATTTTATTTGCCCATTTTTAATAGGGTTGCTTGTCTTTTTATTATTGAGTTGTAGGAGTTCTTTATATATTCTAGATACTAGATGTTTATTAAATATATGACAAGTATTTTTCCCACTCTGTAGGTTGTCCTTCCACTGTCTTAAAAATGTCCTTGAAGAACAAAAGTTTTTAATTTTAAGGAAGCTCATTTTTCTTTTGTTGCTTGTGCTTTTGGTGTCAGATCTAGGAAGCTACTAACTAATCCAAGGTCATGAAGATATACACCTATGTACTCTTCTAAAAGTTTTAGCTCTTACATGTAAGTGTTTGATCCACTTTTGTTAATTTTGGTGTGAGAGGGGGCCCAAATTCATTCTTTTGCCTGTGAATATCAAGTTGCCCCAGAACATTTGCTGATAAGACTATTCTCCCCACGATTACATCGTCTTGGCACCTTTGCAAAAATCAACCACCCTAAAAGTTACAGTTCATTTCTGGACTCTCAGTTTTATCCCATTGTCTTGTATATGCCTGTCTTCATGCTAGCACCACACCACTTTGGTTACAGGAGCTTCATACTAAGCTGTGAAATCAAGAAATGTGAGTCCATTAACTTTGTTTTTTTTCAAGATTGTTTTGGCTATTCTGACTATTTTGGCTATTCTGGCTATTTGAATCATCTTGTCAATTTCTGTAAGAAAGGCAGTGAGAATTTTGATAGGGACTGCTTTGAATCTGTAGATCAATTTGCTGATTCACATTTTTTCTCTTTCACTTCTCTGTACTTACAAAATTTCCCTACAATGAACACACATGGTTTGAAAATCAAGAAAAATAAGAAACTGGTAAAGCCGGGCTCGGTGGCTCAGCTTGTAATCCTGTGCTTTGGGAGGGTGAGGTGAGTGAACTGCCTGAGCCCGCGGGTTCGAGACCCACCTGGGCAACTTGGCCAGACCTCATCTCCACAATAAATCAAAAATTAGCCGGGTGTGGTAGCGCGTGCCTGTAGTTCCAGCTACTTGGAAGGCAGAGGCGGAAGGATCGCCAGAGCCCAGCAGGTTGAGGCTGCGGTGGCCAGGAGCAGCCACTGCACTCCAGTCTGGGCGACAGAGTGAAACTCCAACTCAAAAAAAAAAAAAAAAGAAACTGGTAAGTAAATCATGAATACTCTGTAGATGTATATTTTTAAATATCCCAATGCCATTAATTGGCCTAAATTAATAAGACCAGTTGATTTCAACAGTCAGGAAAACTTCTCCTAACTCTTTGTTAGTTTTGAAAATGTAACCTTCCAGTTAAAAAACTCACTTGATCAAGGTATTGTGCTAAACAGGTATTACAGAGGTAAATTTACCAACAGAGAATTATAATCCAGCTCAAAGATGATGGTCTTAACCTCATTCAAACCAAATATTACAACAGTGGTTACAAGGTATAAAATGACCATAAAGAAGAGTGAGGAAGGTAACAGAAAGTCTTTTGACTGAAAAGAGCCTCACCACTGAGGTTCCCACCATAAAATACTATAGTGCCCTTGGGATGGTTAAGAGAAAGCAAAGTCTCTCAGCACAGAAATCTACAAAATAAGGAACTAAGGATTCAGTAAGTCCCCTACATAAGAACAAGTTCCATTCCTAAAGCGTGTTTGTAAGTCTAATTTGTTTGTAAGTCCAACAAAGTTAGCCTAGGTACCCAACTAACACAACCGGCTATGTAGTACTGTATTGTAATAGGTTTAATACTTTTCACACAAATAATACATAAAAAGGTAGGTATACAGTACTGAACAGTAAAGTACACAAAATCACAACCACTTGTAGAGGATGCATGCATATGACAATGTACACCAGACACATGACCTAACTTACATGACTGGACAAAAAAAATGCATGTTTGCATCTTTCAAAGTTTGCAAATTGAAGGTTTGTATGTAGGAGACCTATTGTAGCTGTAGCATCAGAGTCTTGGGATATAAGAGTGTTCAGCTAGGTTACAGACTCCTCAATTTTAATGAAAGGAACCCCTACACACAAAAATATTTTAAGCACTACCAGCAACCAAACAATGTAAGGGATTTAATCGCAAGTCAAAATTCAGAATGGTGTGCCAATGACAGAAATTCCAGAGTATGAAGCACAGCAAGTTATGGCTACTATGTCCACACTCACCACTCCCCTTCTTATCCCCACCAGCTGAACCACTCCAAATCCATACTGCTGTATTTTTTATTCTCAAGTCTGAGATAAGTAAGCTTGAAAAGTGTGCTTATTTCTCCCTATTCTGTGTGTAGGCTGGGAGAAGCATGCAGGTTAGTGACACTGCTTCCCACAAAAAAACCATGAGATACATGTAATATAAATATAGAGTTCATCTGCTGAGTAGCCAGAAAGAATAAATATCACTGTGCTTGTTTCTTGTTTTTTTTTGTTTTGTTTTGTTTTTGTTTTTACAATAACTGCTATAATGATAGGGAGTATAAAAGAAAGAGATGAAGTGTAGTGTTGATAAGAATTGCAGTGGATTCACTAAATTGAGGGAATTTCAACAAGTTATCCTCCAAGAAAAATGACTAAGTTCTTACAGAGCTGTGATTCAGTGAAGAAAGATGGGAGGAGGATGGGAGAGTGGTCTTCATCTCACAGTACCTAGGATTGGCAAGATCTGATGCCTCTACAACAGGCTGTTTACCAGAGTATTAATAGTCTGAACTAAGGATGATACTAAAAATGCCAGGCAGTTTGAACGGAAAAACAACTACACATAGACTCATTTATTTTGGAAAATGAACCATTATTAAGATTCCAAAGAGTATATACCATGAAAAACATGATTCAGCAAGGAAAAAAACTGAAAGTGGTAGTACTGTGCCAGATAAAACTGCTAATAAGATATGCAATTGTTATGTTAATTAGAAATGAAAATAATAATAGCTAGGAGGCATCACACTACCTGCCTTAAAAAGAAACTATAAAGCTACCATAACCAAAACAGTATGGTTCTAGCATTAAAACAGATCAATGAAACAGAATAGGAAATCCAGAAATAATCCATGAATTTAAAAGCCAACTGATTTTCGACAAAGTGCCAATAATATTCAAGTTCCTCAAAAACCTAAAAACAGATCTACCATATGATCTAGCAATTCTACTGCTGGGTATGCATACAAAGGAAAGGAAATCAGTATAGCGAAGAGGTATCTGCATGCATGTCCAGCACTATTCACAATAGCAAAGATATGGAAGCAATCTGAATATCTATCAACAGATGAATGGATTTTTAAAAATGTGATATAGATACACAATAGAACATTATTCAGACATTAAGAGAATGAAATCCTGTCATCTGCAGCAAAATGGATGGAACGGGAGGATCACTATGTTAAGTTAAATATGTCGGGAACAACAATAACAAAAAAAAAATCACATGTTCTCATTCATATGTGAGAGCCAAAAGTTGATCTCATAGAGGTAGAGAGTAGAATAATGATTATCAGAGGCTGGGAAGGGTTGGTAGGGGGAGAAGGAAAAAGAATGGGTTAAAGGGCATGAGAACACAGATATATAATAATGTATTATATCTCTCAAAATAGCTAGAAGATTTGATAGAAATGATAAACGTTTGAGGTGACTGGAAGAAGTGATAAATGTTTGAGGTGATGGATATCCTAATTACCCTCATTTAATCATTATGCATTGCATGCATGTATCAAAATATCACATGTACCCCATAAATATGTACAATTATTATTTATCAACAAAAATAATCACTAACTTTTTTAAATTTTGGGAAAGATATGTGAGAAAATGTTTTGCACATACCATCTAATGGCCAAGTTGTTATTTAGTTTGACCAAATTGTTCTGTCACATACTTCTGTTATGTCACAGTCCTTGCTGCTGACTAATAGGGCCCTGATCTATTCATCTACAGTATTTTGTTTACACTAATCTTATGATAAATGTAACACAGAGTAGAAAGTCACATATAGCTCATTTCCTGCTATCTTAATAATGCAGTTTTGTTGTTGTTGTTGTTGTTGTTGTTCAAGTTACAGAATCCCTAAGGCTTAGTTAAACAAAAAAGGGAAATTTGTTATAAGTGTATGGGGGTGTCTCAGAGCCCATGGGAGGAAGTATCCTTACCAGGGATTAGCACTAGTAGAAGGTTCTCAGGAACTGAAGTCATTCTCTCAGCATTATCAGTTTCTCCCTGCACACTTGCTTCATTCTCTTCTATGCGTCTCTCTGTATACTGGTGCTCCTTCCCTAGCTTTCTATAATTTCTCAAAAACCTACACACTCTAAAACAAACACAACGTAGGAACTGTGCCCTAAATTGGGCCAAGTATTAGCTCCAGAAGCAGTCTGCATTGCCCAGAGCAGGTACAGTGAACATTGATGTAAAACCTAACCCTGAAAGCACATGAGTGGTTTTAGAGACTGAAGGGAAGTGGATAGGATAGCCTGGAGAACGATATTCAGTAAAGATATCTGTCTCCTGTACCTTTATTAGGCAATAGGTATTAGTAGGGGCCACCGCAAAAAACCCAGGCAGACAAGTTTAACCAAAACTTTAAAATCTTCTTGGGATCTGCCTCAATTCCTTTAAAATTTCAACACAGTCTGACCTTTGATGAATGTCCACAACGCAAGGCATCCTTAACTTCTGGAACAGAGGGACTACTTGGCCTGGAAGCAAGGTAGTGTCAGATGAGGCTAGGAGTCATAATCTCCCATTTAAGGAAAAGAACACTTGTAATTGTAAGGCAAGTTCAAACCTATCTATTATCCAATGGAATGACGCTAGTTAAAGATATGTGATTACCACATTGCATGTTTCACAAGAGGGATCATTCAAACTGGCTACTCACCAAACTCTAAGGAGTTTTTAGAAAATACAGATTTTCAAGGGCTCATCCCAGATATCCCAAATCAATCTCCAGAAATTGCACTTCTTCTTCTTCTTCTTTTTTTTTTAAGCTCCCTAGATAATTCTGATGCACATGCAGGTTTGGAAAAGATAGAAACGAAAGGAAGAAGAAGCACGAGTGCTGCCGCCAATCAATTACGGAGACTGGCCAAGGAAAAGGAGGAAGAGATTACCAGTGGAGTGCCTGTGGGGAAAGACAAAAGAGTTGACCAAATAGCCTGTCTGAGAAAACTCCACTTGAGGAAAAGAAACAGAAGCCACATTAGTATTTACCAACGAGGCAGTGTGAGTATGTAAACAAATGTGAGTGGAGGCGATGTTGCAAGAGGATCATGGATATGATGACTGATGTAATGGATGGTCACAAGTAGAACATAAAAATGATTATATCTTGCTCTAAGTAGAATTGTATTATGTCTAGTTAATAGAATGGTTTAATATAACATTTACATATTCAGAACTCATTCTGTTGAATACTCTGAATGGAAAAGAAGACTAAATGGAAAGTTACTTAGAAAATGAAGCATCACTCTTTACAAGTAAAAGAATATTTAGTAAGAGAGCACCAAATAATAGAAGAGGAATGTATATGTAGGTGTGTGTGCTGGGAGGGAGAGAGGCACCACAGACACGAGGAATGGAATTAGTAGTTCAGATTTATAACTCCAACTTACCGTAAAAACAGAGCAGTCTAATTTGGACTCGGGGCTCTAGTGACTGACTTCTCCCAGGTGTGTTTATGTATTTTGGGGGAGAGGAGATGAAGGAAGAATAACTACTAAAAAGTAGACTGCCTTTTACTAAAAAAAAATGTATTCCTTGTACCCTGTAGGCCTACAGCAGACAGGAGCACTTACCGAAGTATAGCTCATTCAATTCCTCCCACCCAAATCTGACAGGCACACACCAGAAACTTCTTACCGACTCTTACTCTATGAGCAGGGATCGTGTACCATATCCTGGGATTTAGTAGAAGAGAAACAGTAGGGAGGGAGAAAAGAAAGGAGAAGGGCAAAAGGACTGCCCATAATTATGAATACCTATAATCAGAAATTTACACTATTAAAATGAGTAATTGTGGTTTTTCAGTTTAAAAGGAAATCCATGCCTTGCTCCAGTTTCACACTGATACGTACTTATTGTATGTCAGAATAACTGGCCAGCAATAGAGGGTGTGTACTTGGGGATAATCAAGAGCACTCACTTGTGTGTGCCGATAACTGAACATTAGTTCAAAGGCTAAATTTCATGGAACACACTGTACACTATTTTCTATGCGAGACAAATATGGAGATTCAAAAGGTACTGATAGTAGATGAACCTGAGTGATGAACCATTGCCATCAACCTTATTATACCACAAACCCAGGGGATAACTGTAATTTCACCTTCAATTATACAGTTCTCAGTTCACAAAGTGCTTGCATGTTCAATAGCTCATTTAGTCCTCATAATTCTTCTGCAACCATTATTCCCATTTTCTAGATAAGAAAAATAAAGACTCAGAGTGACTCACAACTACTGAAGAAAGCTAAATACATAAGACAGAGCAATGAATTTTAACAGTATATCAAATTTCTCAGATTTTCATGGCATAAGTATGACAAACAGAAAACACAATTTAGGGATTGATTATATGATTTCACTATTATGCTATTATGTGATTTCACTATTTGCTACAAACTGAATGCTTATGTTTCCCCCAAACTCATATATTGAAACTTAATCCCCAATGTGATGGCATTTGGAGTTGGAGCCTTTCTGAGATGATTAGGTTATAGGGTACAGTCCTCATGAATGGGACAAATGCATTTATAAAAAAAAAAAACATGCCAGACAGCTCCCTCACCCTTCCCTTCTGCCATGTTAGGACGCAGTGGGAAGACAGCTATCTATGAATCAGAAAGCAGGCCCTCACTGGACAATGAATCTGCCAGTAGCTTGATCTTGAATTTCTCAGTCCTCCAGAATCATGAGAAATAAATTTCTGTTGTTCATAAGCTACTGTCCATGATATTTTGCTATAGCAGCCCAAATGGACTAAGATACTATCCATGAGCTTTTTAGTCCAAAATCCAGGTGCAGCACAACAAATTTTTATTTTTGAAAACTGTGGAATCATTCCAATGGAGTTGTATAATCTCACCTTCATGGTGGTATTTAAGTGGCTAATTGACTGACTCAGTATCAATCTCACATTTGTATAAAGCTCTCTTCCATTTTCAATCCTAGTACTCTATTTCCATTTTACTCTGAAGGCAACAAAGGCTCGCCTGTAAGTAATATGTCCAAGTTCACAATGTAGAGCAACCAAATAGAGCCAAACTCTTCTGACCCTACGACAGAACAATACTGCCTCTACTATGCATCCCTCCTTTCCAATGACACACTGAGCAAAGCTAGAAGTTAAGCCTCTGATTCAGTTACCACTACCGAGTCAACACAATTTTGAACCATAATACCTCTACATCCAACTCTTATCCAATAAGTGTAAGACAATTTTAATGTTGTCTTTCTAAATCTCTTCTCTCCTCTTTCTTTTCTCTCTTCGGTGATCACCACACTGCCATGGATCCAAATAGCACCATTATTACAGATGATGACCAAATTTTCTACTCATATCTTCCACCTTGCTTTAACCCCAGAAGAGAATCTCTATCTGGTTGGTTTAAAGGCACTTCGGATGCCGGGCTCGGTGGCTCAGCCTGTAATCCCGCGCCTTTGGGAGGCTGAGGTGAGTGGATTACCTGAGCCCGCGGGTTCGAGACCCGCCTGGGCAAGGGAGACTTCATCTCTACAATAAATCAAAAAAAAAAAATTAGCCGGGCGTGGTAGCGCACACCTGTAATTCCAGCTACTTGGAAGGCTGAGGCGGAAGGATCGCCGGAGCCCAGCAGGTTGAGGCTGTGGTGGCCGGGAGCGGCCATTGCACTCCAGTCTGGGCGACAGAGTGAGACTCCAACTCAAAAAAAAAAAAAAAATTTATAAAGGCACTTCAGAAAAGTGTGTTCGTGCATGTGTGTGAATGTGATTGGGTGTCTGTGTGAATGAGTATGTGGGAGAGAGAGTGTGTGTGTATCTTCATCCAACAGCCACTCATGGCTACTGCATCCTCCCCTTCTCTTTGATAAGAAAAAGTTACTCTCTAGCACTTTGTTCCTCCTTTACTTTATTCCGGTGCTACAGATTCTATTTTAACAAACCCTCGCCCTTCTGCTTCCTTCTCCACACTCCTAGTGTCATTCTCTATCCTACTCAAATCCTTATTATCTGTCAGCTAGATTATCATCATACTCTCTAACATCTCAGAGGCATGTTAGAGCCACAATACTCTGCCATGAACCCTAACTGAGCAACTACTTGTAAACTGGGCAAGTTAACCTCTATGTGCTTCAGGTTCCTCTTCCAGAAAGTGTAGATGACAAGAGTGCCCACTCTCAAAGGGCCAATGTGCTAATTAAAAGCTAATATGTGCAACAATCTAAAAAGAATGACAATAAACTAAACATTCATCACTACCATTTTCTAGGCTCCAACCTCATCCCCTCTAGGGCAAACTACACAGACATGATACTACTACTTCTGTTACTGAGAATTTTAAGCATTATTAACATATAAATTTTAAATCTTTCTACAATACTATTTTTTCAGTATGAGCTCTCTTGGGTGATTGCTTTAGCACCTCATACTTACTCCCATCCTCCATTGTATAATATTAGTACTGACTCTCCTCCCTATGAGACACAAGTTTCTTAAAGAAGAGAAATGTTTGGTTTAATCAACATTTTCCTTAAAATAGTACCTGGCACAGAGTAGATACTCAAATCAACCAACTTCATCCTCCCCATCTCCTTTACTACTACACACACACAAATACAAAACTATCCATGAATTTAAGGATTTAATGACTTTCACTAGTTGATCCATTTCAGAGCTCAGTGTTAGCTCTGAAGAGTCCTACTACATAACACAGTAGTGTGTGGTAAGAACTGCCAGTGTCCTTTCACAAAAATACCAAACACCCCTACCAATCAAATTGACCTGAGATGTACAGAACATTCCATTCTATAATAAAGAAGAAACATTCTTCTCAATTATATATGGAACATTCACCAAGACAGACCACATTCTATACCATAAAATAAGTCCCATTAATTTAGGGGCAAATTTTCCTAAATTTTATCATACAAAATTCATTCTCTGACCATAAAAAAGTAACGCTAGAAATTGGTAACAAAATATCTGGAAAAAAACAAATATTCAAAATTTAAACAAAACACTTCTTTTTTTTAAATATTAGAAATATTTTTATTCAAATGGATCAGAATCAAAATGTTTCTTTAATTAAAAATATTCCAAACATTTCATTTTCGCTGATTTAATATGAAAAAACTAGAAGGTTTAAACTTCAAATTATTTTTTACCACAAGAAATATTATTTTCTAGATAATCACATGAAGGTTTAAATATAGTTTTTATTTTTTTAATCATATTTTTTATTTTAAAATTGTGGGGTACAGTTAAGGGTTAGGTACACAAATATGCACAGTTTAGGCACCCCTGTGGATAAGGGGTATCTCCCTGTCCCCAGACAGATATTGACTACCGTTAATCCTACCTCTCTTCCCAGGAGTTGGAGGCTGTGGTGAGCTGTGATTGTGCCACTACAGTCTAGCCTGAACAACAGAGTGAGAAGCTGACTCAAAAAATAAAATAAAATAAAATGGTAAGTGGGACTTACCAAACTTAATGAAAATACAA
Organism: Tarsius wallacei; assembly: GCA_963574415.1. Taxonomy (NCBI): domain Eukaryota; kingdom Metazoa; phylum Chordata; class Mammalia; order Primates; family Tarsiidae; genus Tarsius; species Tarsius wallacei. Next base: position 11,207 of record CAUYQG010020644.1, read on the forward strand.
AACAAATGACACAAAAAATAAAAAGGCAAGCTACAGATTAGAATATCTGTGAAACATATCTGATAAAAGACTTGTACCCAGACTACATAAGAACTGTTATAACTTGGTGATAAAAAGACAAGCAACACAATTTTTTTTAATTGGGGGAAAAATTATACCAATGCTTAACGACAGAAGATAGAAAAAATGGCAAATAATACATGAAAAAGACATTCAACATCATTAGTCATAAGGAAACAAAAACCAAAATCATTATAATGGGTCACTACCCATCCTACAGAATGGCCAAATTAAAGACAGATAATACCAAATGTTGGTGATGGAGGTAGAATAAGTGGAACTCTCAATGCAAAGGTTGGCAGTGTGTTATAAAGTTACCCAAGAGAAATGAAAACATATGTCCACACCAAGATTTGTAATTGAAAGTTAACAATAGGAATAATACTAGTAAAAAAAAAAAATAATAATACTAGTAGCCAAAAGCTAGAAACAGCAGAAAACTAGAAACAACTGTTATATTCAACAATGAGCAAATAGATAAACTCTGGCATATCCATACAACGGAATCCTCTCTAGAAATTTTAAAAAATGAATTACTGATACATACAACACCACAAGTAGATTTCAAAGGCATTATACTAGGTGACAGAAGGCAAACTCAAAAAGCATTGTATTAGTCTATCTATATTACATTCTAGAAAGGCAAAATTATAGTCATGGAAAAAAGTTCAGTTGTTGATAGAGGCTTAAGGATTGACTGCAAAAGGACATGATGAAACTTTCTGGAGTGATGAAATGTTCTGGATCTTGATTGTGGTAGTGGTCACTACTGTATATGCCAAAATTTCCAAACTATATACTTAAAGTGTTATTGTATGTTAATACTTCAGTAAAGCTGACTAAAATCAGAAACTAGAATCAATTATTCATCAAACTCCTAGTGCATCAATTAAAATAATTGGAAGGCCATTAGGTTGAGAAGGTTCTAGTTCCTACACAAGCAAACCGACACTCATGTAAACATGAGTTTATTCCTCTCTCCTCATGTAGGTCCACTGTCTTGATATTCTCCTAGGATCTATGTAAACTGGGTTCAAACAAAACTGAGGCTTGGCCAATCAGAAACCATCAACTAATCTCTAACTAGGGACTTTCTACTTTAACCAATCAAGTATCTTCCTTGTCTTGCTTCTATGAACACCTTATAAAAGATTCCCCCTTAATACCCCTTTGGTAGAGCCCCAACAGCTTGTAGTTTGGCACTGCCTGATTCATGAACTGCTCCCTGTTCAATTACATTATTTAAAATGTTAAAGTGCCTACGTCTATTTTTTAAACACATCTTTGCAGATTACATGAAAGCCAATAAACGATCTGCAAAATTTATTCACACTATTCTGCAATCAACATATTTTACCTCTACTGTCTTTGAAATGTATGTTATCCTAAGTAAACCTATGCTGATCTAAGGATAGTTTAAATTTCTCAAACCAGATTTAATCTTCAAAAATGTTTTCAAACACCAACTAATTCATACATATCTAACTATACCTCAATGTGAGACAGATAAGAAGAAACACAGTCAATCCTCAGTATCCTTGGATTATTTGTGAATTCATCTACTTGCTAAAATTAGAAAGGCTGAGTGCGTTGATCAAGTCACACAAGTAAATGACAGTGTTAGCTGTGTGACTTGATCACAGCCACAGATGAGCCTGAGTCCAACTCTGTTCCTTCTAACTCCTTAACTTTGCTGGGCACAGGAGAAGCCTAGGACGAGGTATTAGACCAGACCTGCAAATTACAGTCTGCACAGGATCTGTCGGGCCAGGATGAATTAGCGAACACAACCAAGTCAACCTCTGGAGAAGAAAGGGTCTAAAGATGCCATGAAAAAAATTACGCCTCATTCCTTATGTAGGTCCACACTCTTGATATTCTCCTGTGATCTATGTTGCCTGGGTTCTAATTCTGTCTAAAGACTTCAAATTCCACATGCTCTTTAGACACAGTGGCAGAGTAGACACAAGTGGCACTACTGTTACTGCATCACCTTCAAGTCAGAAGGCCACCACCCACTCCCAGCCTCTATTTACTGTTGCTGCCTTAGTTCAAACTTTAATCGATACTTACTCCAACCTCCTAACTGGTTTCTTGGCTTCTGGCCACCCTTCTCCTCACACTGCAGCCTAAAATTGTGAAGTTTCTGCTAAAACTCTTAGTTCCCCATTGCTATAAGAAAGCATAAATTCTGGAGGTCATACATATAAAAGGACATAATCTAGATGTCTCTTTTTCCCATCTATAACCTCATCCTAGCCAATTAGTCAAGGGCTGAAAATTCATTCATTTATTCATTCACTGAAATATTGTAGAGTACCTACTATGTTCCAAATACTCTTCTTATTGCAACATATTTGTCCAATGTTAATGAAGTACTGTAGAATAAAGCAGACTAAGGAGAAAGAGGCCATGTATGTTGCAAAGAAGGCTGGTAGCTTATGCAGAGATTAAGGGAGGACTCACTGACAACTGAAATGAAAAAGGCTCCAAGAAGAGTAAGAATGAGGTTTTAAATATGCTAGGTTTGGGCCAGACAGGTGGCTCATGCCTTTAATCCCAGCACTTTGGGAGGCCGACGGAGGCAGATAGTTTGAGCCCAGGAGTTCAATACCAGCCCTGAGCAACATAGAGAAATCTCATCTCTACAAAAAAAAATTTAAAAATTAGCTTGGCATGGTGGCACACACCTGTAGTCCCAGCTCCTCAGGCAGCTGAGGTGGAAGGATAGCCTAAGCCCAGGAGTTTGAGGCTGCCATGAGCCACAATCGTCATGATCACGCCACTGCACTCTAGCCTGGTTGACAGAGTGAAACATTGAATCAAAATTAAATAAATATATTTGCTAGATGTGAAATGCTCATCACTTTCATTTTCCAAGAGTTTTTATACCCCAATGTCCAGCCCCTCTGTATTCGCTGGAGGTCAGGGTAGAGCTGAAACTTTCTACCCTCTAATTACCTGTTTGGTGTTTCTGTTATCAGTCCCTGACCCAGTTTGGAAATTTGTCACCTCTAAACTTCATATTGAAATGTGATTCCCAATGTTGGAGGTGGGGCCTGGTGGGAGGTGTTTGGGTTATGGGGTAGATCCCTCCTGAATGGCTGGTGCCATGCTCATGGTAATGAGTACGTTCCTGCTCTATTAGTTCACCCAAGAACTGACTGTTAAAGATAGTTTGGAACCTCAGGACTGTGAGAGTCAAATAAACCTCTTTTCTTTATAAATTACCTAGCCTCAAGTATTCCTTACCACAAGGCAAAAGGGACTAACAGTCCCCATCTTAAAACTAAATAGGGGCCCCACTCTGAGTTACCTCATAAGGTCAGGTGTAGTCCATAGGAGCTTGAATAACAAAAAACACTCAAGAAATTCCAAGGGTTTTGTACCAGAAACAAGTGACATACACCAAATATATTTTTTCATTATATTACAGATGTGAACTTAAGTGCTGATTGCTCTGGGAGCCTCCGGAAAACAAAAAGTTTGGTTTTGTTTGAAGGAAAGCGGTAACAGGGAATGAGCATACACACTCAAGTTGATGAATTTCACGTAAAAGTACAATTTACCTACACTGGTAGACCTTTTCGAACTCTTGCAATTTGTTGTGGAAAAGTGTAACTAAGCTGTATCCCCCTCCAGAACTTGTGATTCTCTAGAACCAGATTTTAGGTACCACTGTATCTCAGAACCTGCTTGCAAGAGATGCTCAAATACTTAAGGGATGAATGGGTATATGAATTGGGTACATGGCCCAATGAATGGGAAAGAATGAGGAAGCTAAAATAATCCCAAAGATTTTGTGCATAAACTGAGAACAAGAAGAATGAGTTTTAGGGAATTCTGAGCTCTATGAGGCAACCAAAAAATAGAGTAGAAGTCGAGGTCTTACTAGAGTTACCTGTTATATGAGTGTCTTCCCTTCTGAAGAGTAAGGTCCTCAAGGGCAGAGATTATGCTTTATTAATTTTTGGATACCCATGACCACCCCTAAGAGCATTTTATTAAGGAATATAAGCATTATATCGAGGCAACCCTGGTTTGTACTATACTTAAGACTTATTTACAATGAGAATTTAATAAATTATACTAAGGAATCTTTCTTAATTCATTCTTCAAACATATGAGAGCTTACTATGTGCCAGGCACTATTCTAGGATCCAGGGATAAAGTAGTAAGCAAGTCAGATGAGGTTCCTGACTTCATGGAGAGTCTACGCTTTAAATGGGAGATAAAAGACTCAAGAAACAGCTCATTTCAGGTAATGCCAAGTGCTCTGAAAACTAAGGGTAAGTGTGATAAAGTGATTGCATAAAATACCACAGGTGGTGAGGAGAGGTCTGTCTGAGATGACATTCTGAATGAAATCTGAATGATGAGGACCTGTCATATGAGGGGCTGGAGGAAGACTGAGGACAAAGGCCCTGCAGAGGGTACAAAGTTGGCCTATTCCTGGAATGTTATGAGTAGTTGGGAGAGCGGAGAGACAGGTCAGAGAGGTAGGCAGGGGCTACATCACACAGACCTTTGTAGGCCACAATAATAAACTGGGATTATATTTCAAGAGAAATGGGAAACCATTGGAGGATAGGTTTTAAATAAGGAGAGACATTTTAAAATATTACCTGAGGACTAGCGGTAAATGGTCTAGCAAAACAAAGGAAACAGAAATCTGGACAGTAGGAGGGAGGGTATCATTTAGAGCCAAAATGCAATGAAGAACTATGGAAAAAAAATAAGAATTTAGGAGTGGAAAGAGGGTAGGGGAGGGAAGAAAAAAGAACAGGTTGAAAAGTCTATTTGTGAAGGCAGTAAAGTTTACAATACTTAAGTGGGAAATGAGAGACTTCCTCTCTGGAGAAACAGGATACTCACAGAGAAGACATAACCTGAGACTAACAATTAGGATACCCCTAGAGAAGATTTCAAGTCACTATCCAATCAAACTGCAGTGAGCCCAGAGCTGACACAGAATTTATCATCTTTTACTACTGCACTCTTTAAATATGAACAGAGAACAGATCACTAGATATTTTCTTTGGAGAAAACAAGCAGAAAGAAATAACATGGAAGACACAGATAATGCAAGGAGAAGAAAAAAACACTTAAAAAGAAAAACATATAATATGCTTAGGGAGTTAAGATATTGCATACATGTAGCAAGAACAGGTGCTAGACACGAGTAATCAGAGAGCAAAAAAGAAAAGCTCTGAAATTAAAAACTAGATAACTGAAATAAAATATTCAATATAAGAGACAGAAGATAAAATCCAAAACAGCCTCCAGAAGGGGGAAGAGGTAAGACAGAAAATAGGAGATAAAAAGGTAAAATTAAAGACTAGCCCAAGAGGTCCAACATCCAACTCACAAAAGTTTCAGAAAGAAAAAAACAAGAAAATGAAGGGGAGAAAATTATGAAAGATCTTGTAGAAAATTCTCCCAGATGTGTAGGAAAAAAATCTAAATTGAAGGGCCTAAAAAAAAACTAAAGAGACCACCACCAAAGTATATCATTATGATGTTTCAGAATACCAATGATTAAAAAAAAGTTTACCCAAAAAGCATCTAGAAAGAGAAACAAACTCACCTACAAAGAGAAGGAAATAAGAAGGCATTCGATTTCTCAAAATCAGAACCGGAAGCAAAAAATCTTGGAGCAAGAATGTTAAAATTCTGGATAAAAATTACTTGCAACCCAAATAAATTCAAATTATCAATCAAGTATAAGAATAGAAAATAAATAAATAAAAAGACATTTTCAGGCATGCATTAGCTCAATAAACTATTTTCTACACATTCTTCCTGAGAAAACTACTAGAAAAGGTGCTCCAACAAAATAAGTGTGTTATCAAAGAAGGATGATGCCATGAGATTCAGAAAATGGTACAGAACAGGGTAGCAGAGAAAATACAGCTTTCAGTAGGAGAATGACCGTTGTTGAGAAGAAGGGCTCTGAAACTGAGCAGAGAAAGGAAGGGAAGAGCAATTCACCTGAACATATGGGAAGTACTAAGGATAGGTGTAAGACATTATGGAAAGTTTAGGAGGGGGATAAATAGCAATGAGTATGTTCAAGAAAGTAACACTAGGTAACTTAATTTAGTAAGTTGTACTAAGGAATCTTTCTTAATTCTTCAAACATATGAGAGCCTACTATGTAGACAATTATATATTAATGCCAAGAGAAATGAAGAATCATATATAAAAAGAGTTATGGTCATATCAACACTATTTGACCAGCAGGGAATAATGTCTACACAGTCAAAATATAAATCCTGACTATCAAGTCAGCGAAAAACTATGTTATGAATAGCAAGCAGGAAAAGAAATGGGGAATCTACCTAGTTAATAATGTCCAAGATTGCAAAATCAAGAGATAGCAATGATATGTTATTTAGAAATATGGAAGTACATAGGAACTTTTATTTGATAAATATTTTCTTCATAAAACAGTGTGGCTAGTATGTGAGAAGTGAATTATAAAGAAAAGATGGGTTGGAAAAAAGGCTAGTTAAGAAACTAAGGCAAACCAAAGATGATAATGGTGGTGGTAGTCATGAAGAATATATTTTTTATTTTTTTAAAGAGATAAAACTGAGAAGAATTGCACATGGAGTTGATGTGCTTAAGGGGAGAAGGATGGGGAGTTTAAAAAAAAAAAAAAGAGCAAGAATAAAGGATGACACCTAAGGCCCTGGCTTGAACCACTAAGCAGGTAACACTTCAGATGGGAAAGACTCCAGGGAGAAATAGGTGGCAAAAATCAAGAGTTCTGTTTTAGATGTACTAAATATTAGATGCTTATTAGATCTCCAAGTGGGGCTGTCAATTAAAATGTTTGGTGGACAAGCCTGGGGCTCAAGAGACAAGTGAGAGAGATACAAATTGTAGAGTCATTAGCTACAGTTAGTATCTAAATCTCTAGGAGGAATAAGATACCATAGGAAGAGAATAAGTAAAAGAAAGAGAAAACAGAAATATACTTTTACTATATATCAAAAAATATAACAGAATATAGAGTCATCTCATAGAGTAAGGGCAAGTACTAGTTCATAACTTCTTTATTTCAGAGATGATAGACAAAAGGTAGATGTATATGTATGAATGTGTATATCAACTGATTGACACATGTAATTTATATACTTATAAACATAGTAAAAATAATGTATTTCCTATTGTTGGGTGTGGACAAAAAAGTTAAGACATTCTAGGGGATGAGAAGCCAAGAAAAAGTAAACAATTAGCCACTACGGTAGTTAGAACACCATGGAAATACAGTACACAAAAGCCAAAATAAATGCTTCTTGAAGAGAATGCTTAATTGTAGAGAATAAGTATGACAGGTTAAGTTCAATTAGGACTGATGAGTGACCACCCTGGGCTGGGCAATATGGAGGTCATTTGTTACTGGCCTCAACAAGGGCAGTTTTAGTGAAAGGGGGGATAGAAAACATTTTAGAATGAATGAGGGGGGTGAGAAAGCAGAGACAAGCAATACAGACAAGAGAAGAAAAAGCCCCCTAGGAACCTGAAACTGGAAAATCAGAGTACGGTGTGAAAGAGTCTGTCAGAGTTCTAACAAAAACTACGAATTCCTTGGGACATACCCATCATGGATTCTGTATTTCCACTTAACACTCAGTTTGCCGAAGTGAATGAAATCAGAAAACAGGAGACCTAACCCAAATAACAGAGGCTCTTAATCTAAACTCCATGTTTGGGTTCAAGGAAGAAGAGCTGACCAAGTGTGGTGGCTCACGCTTGTAATCCCAGCACTTTGGGAGGCTGAGGTGGGAGGACTGCTTAAGCCCAGGCATTTGAGACCAGCCTGGGTAACACAGCAAGACCTCGTCTCTACAAATAAATTTAAATACTAGCCAGGCATGGTGGCACACACCTGCAGTCCCAGGTACTCAGGAGGCTGAGGCCGAAGGATTGCCTGAGCCCAGGAGGTTGAAGCTGAAGGATTGCCTGAGCCCAGGAGGTTGAAGTTGTGGTGAGCCATGATCATGCCACTGCACTCCAGCCTGGGGGAGCAAATGAGACCCGGATGAATGGATGGATGGATGAATGGACAGACAGATGAAAAGGGAATCCATGAAATCTCCAAAATAGGGGAGGAAATTATGTTGGTGCAGTTTTCTAAAAAAGGGTTCACAGCAGTCACCAGGTTCTCAACGGGTTAGTGACCACAGAAAGGAAACTATCCAGCTATCCTCTCCCTTTCAGTCAGTGCGGAAAACATGGTGCATGTTATGGGCTGAATTGTGCCCCCCTTAAATTCATGTTGAAGGCATAACCCCCAATGTGACTATACTGTATTTGAGAGAAAGCCTTTAAAGAGGTAATTAAGGTTAAATGAGGTCATAAGGGTGAGGGGCCCTAATCTAGTGACTAGTGTCCTTATAAAAAGAGGAGATTGGGGCACACAGAGGAAAGACTACATGAAGACACAGGAAGTAAACCATCTACGGGTCCTAATCCAGGGACTGGTGTCCTTATAAGAAGAGATTAGGGCACAGATACAGAGGAATGACCACATGAAGACACAGGGAAAAGACCACCATCTACAAGCCAAGGAGAGAAGCCTCAGGAGAAAAATCAACCCTGCAGACACCTTAGTCTCAGATTTCTAGCCTCCAGAACTGTGAGAAAATAAATTTCTGTTGTTTAAGTCACACATCTGTGGTGTGTTATTATGGCAACCCTAGTTTCTGACGTCTGGTCTGATCCTTCCCTCTCTCCAAGTCCTAGAGCCATCTTAGTTAAAACATGAGGCGATCCCATCATTTGTTCTCCCAACAAAAAAAGTATTTGGATCACTTCTTCATAGTTCTTGACTATTCCAACCAAAATAAGGTGTTTTTTGTTGTTCTTGTGTGTGTGTGTGTGTTTTTAACCTAGCACACCTCACACCTCTTATTCCATATTGTTTTCTGAACCTAAAGGCACTCTTAGAAAATGAGTAAAATTAAGCCATCAAATAGCTGTTTAGAGACGAGTGATACCCCAAAGATAAGTTTGATACATATCCTACCTACGCTGTGGTAGGGCCTATATGTCACATCCCTATGTCCAAGTTAACTTGCATGTTCAAATTAGAAAAGATAACATAAACTTTCCTCCTTCCCCACACCCAAACAAATCATAAGGATCTGGTTTTCCTTGCTCCAAGAACCTTAAACATCTACAATTAGCTCAAAATGTTGACACAAGCAGAAAATTGAGAAAGTTTATTCAACTGTTTTGTCCCATCAGAAGAGAAAGGCTGTAAATTAGAAGCTTTAACCTAGCGTCTTAGTAAAGCAAAATAAATTTTAAACATACAAAAAGTATATATATACAAACACATATACATGCATATGCACAAGTGCACACATATTTCTTCTCCCAGCACAGCTCCAAGTAGCATTAATTAGTACATTCATTACGCAATGAATAAACCCTATGGTATCTTTGTAAATTCTGACCAATTACTGCAACCACCAGAACTGATACTTTAGTCTTGTAAATATAAATAAATTCACTGATATCTATTCTAAAATACTTTCCAAATTTTCACAACTGCTCACTTTGCTGAAAGGTTACTGTGTATAAAGTCAAAAAGATCTAAAATTGCACTGGCATTATCTTGAGAAGAAAGTTTAATGTCCTCTCATTCCAAGAAGGAAAATACTCACAGCAAACAGCTTAGCACTATTATTACTGAACTAAGAGTTGGGTTACCTGACCCTAGAAAGTTTAATATAGCTGGTGTTTTTCGGTTCTGCCTGGTCTGAACATCTCTGCTAGGACTTGAGTTGACGCCTGAACTAAGTAAACAAACAATTTCACGTGTTCGGAAAAGCCAACGCTCTCCCACTCCCTGATTAAATAACGAAGTAATGAGTAAAAGCTCTCATTATCACTAAGATCAGAACCTGTGAAAAAGAAAAAGGAGTAGCCAATCACTTCACCTTCGAAAACAGGCCAAGGTTAAAATCTGAGCAGACCGTGGTAAGAATGGCAATCAAGAGCAGCCGCTGCCGGTGAGGCAATGCGTGGTTTAACCCAGGGTCAAGATGCCCTGGATCCTACCCGTTCCCGCTCCAAGATGCCCGAGGGCCTGCCTCGGGTCAGGGGCGCGTCTCCTCGCGCTCACTCCCGAGAGGCAGGGGGCCCACAGTGGGCTCTGAGACGCCAGGGGTCCCTTCACGCCTTTTCATAACTAACAGGCACAACAAACCGGCGACCCGGCGCGTGCACCGGACCCCGCGGAGAACGCCCCGACTCACCGCACACCATCATCAGCACGACGATCAGCAGCGTGGCCACAAACACGAGCAGCGTCATCCCCACGTTGTGCCACATCTTGGGGCGAGGAGGCTGACCGGTTCAGCGGCGGGCGAGGACCGCGGTGGGCGCCGGCGGGCGGGCGGAGCGACCCGGGCTTCAGCGGAGGGCGCCCCTCGGCAGCGCCCCCGGAGGGCGGGGCGGCCAAGGGCGGCACCTCGGTCTGCCCGCCCGACCGACCCTCGTCGCCCTGGCGCCCAGAGCGCGGGAGGCAGGCGTGCCGCGGGGCGCCCCTACCCCCTCATCGCTCCGGGGAGCCGGGGCCGCGGCGCCCGGAGACCCTGGCGGCGGCCGGATGCGCTTCCATGGCAGGCGCCGTGCGCCTGCGGGGAGGGGGGAGGGCGAGTACGGGACGCGCGGCGGCCGCACGGTCCTCGTCGCCGCCAGCCCAACGGTCCCCGAGCCCCCAGGGACGCCAGACGTCAACGTCTCCCGGCCGCAGCCGCAGCTGCTGCTTAGCCACAGGCCCCCTCCCCCGGTGGCAGCTCATAACCGAGCGCCCCCCCCCCGCTCGCCGCCTCCGCGTCGCGGGGGCAGCTGGGAGATGGAGTGCGGAGCCCGGGGGAGGCCGGAGGGCGCCGCCCAGAATGGACTACAACTCCCAGAATGCACCGCGGTCTTGGGTTTTTTTCCTCTCGCCCCCTCTGCCTTTGGTCTTTCTCTCGCCGCCAGTTCTGGCTACTGACGGTGGGTTGGTGTTCCCTGAACTTGCGGAGTTGGCTGCCCCTCCTGTTGAGGCGCCAGTGAGATTTCAACCATTACTCCGTACACAGAGTCGTTTTGTTTCCAGCTGCCTTGGACGAAGTTCGCCGGGGGAGGAAAAGGGAGGCGGCTGCTTGAAAAACTGGTTGCTCGTGAACCCAGCTCTATGGCTTGGGGGCGAAGGTTGGATACTCGGGACTTTTTGAGGAAGTACTCACGTCCCTGCCAAAGAGACGGGCCAGGACACGGAATCTCCCTTTTGTTCCCGCCCCCTGCAACGGATGTTGTGTTCTGTGTTTTCATATGTTTTCATAGGCAATGTATTTCAGAAGTGGCTCGCGAGTGATTAAGGGCATCCGCAGTTTGACTCAGTTGCCTCCCTACAGTCAAGCGACAGACAGCTTGAAGATTTTGCCGCAGTGAACGAACCTCTGTGAAATGAGACCCTTTAATAATCTCAAGTACTCTATCTCCACCTGAAATTAAAATTCCTCGCTTCCTCCAGATTACATTCATTTGTTAAAGAGGTGCCCCCGCAAAAGAAGAGGATAAATGTGTCCCTCTTACAGGAAGAATCAGAGCCTTACCATTTTCCTGTGACTTTCTGCCTGCGATAGCTTTCTACTCTTCTAGAATTGTCTTTCTTCATAGACAAAATCTAAGCAGCAATCCCTTGATTTACTACATATTTCCTAGCCATACCTAGCTGCCCTACTGTGTGAGCTGTATTCCCTAGGAAACATGAAAAATATGAAAATATATTAAGAGATAATTACTTTGCAGAAGATTTAATATAGGGTTTCTGTGAGAATAAACCCAGTGCAGTTAGGGTATATTTACAAAAGATCAACTTGTGCTTTTTTTCATGAATGGTTCAATCCTATTGCGCCAACAAAACTCATTTTAGTAAGATCCTGTAGAAAATAGCAGAACTAAAACAATTTGAAGGGCTTTTTCCCCCCCGTTTATTCACTTGTTGAATACCTATAGGTGTCAGGCATTGCTCTAGGTGCTGGGGATACAGTACTGAATAAAAAGTGCCTTAGGCCTGTAATCTTAGCACTTTGGGGGGCTGCTTGGGAGGAGTACTTGGGGCCAGGAGTTTCCGATGGGGTGGTTGTACTCAGGATGCTTACTTCACAGTTGAAAGATAAAGCAATAAGCATAAATAGGGGAATCGCAGGAACTGCTAATTCCTGTAATGAAAATGAACCAGGTGGCGTGATAAAGACAGGGGCAATATTTTAGATTGCAGCAGGGAAGGCCTGTCTGAGGCCTTCCCTGATTTAATCTGAGTCCTAAATGACAAAAAGGATCCATGGAAAGACCTAGAAGAAGAACATACCGGGTAATAAAAGCAGCTAGTGCAAAAGCCACAAGAAGTAAACAAACTTGGCCATTCCTCTAAACCTTGGCTGTGTTTCTTATCCGTGGATGCACATTTCAAATCACTTAGGAGATTTAAAATTTATAAGTGGCTAGGCCTCATCCCTATAACAGATGAATCAGGTTCTCTCCCAGTGTGTGTGTGTTTTTTTTTAAGCTCTCTAGTGATTCTAATGTGTTTTCATGGTAAGAACCATTGTCCTAAAGCAGTGGTTTGCAAAGAATGGTCTCTGAGCCAGCAGCA
>CAUYQG010020647.1:0-12866 GCA_963574415.1 Tarsius wallacei
GAGCCTGGCCTATCCAGTAATTTTATGTGTTTGTGTAGGGGGATTTTTCAGAATACCACCAGCTTTGTTACTGGAGGTAGAAGTCCTTTCCCTGGCTCTGTAGGCTGGTGCTTCTACAACTACTCAGGTCTTCATCAGGTATGTATGAAGTGAATGTGTTCTTGTGTCAGTCTAGGGGTACAGACCGGCTCTTTGCTGTTGTACTTCTATGAATGAAGTTCTAATAGAGCCCAAACCTCATCATCATGCAATATACCCACATAACAAACTTGCATATGTACGTTGTGAAGTTAAAATTTAAAAAAAGAAAAAGTATAGTGTCGCCACTGTCTCTTACATAAATTGAAGGTATTTTTAGCATGCTGGAGGTACTCACTTTCAACATACTTTGTCCAGGTATAATTTCAGTAAACTTCATTTTTTTTCTCTCTCCTAGATGTCCAAACTTCTGCCGTAGGTTTTCCCAAGACCAAATATAGTCATTCAACTTTTTCAACCTAACGTGTATCTTAACCTCTGCCTTCCAGCTTTGTAAACTTCTGAAGATGGTCCCAACATTCACTGGATGGCCTGACAAGGCAAGCAAGCCTGTCAGCACTCTCTCAGTACAGTTTTCCAGGCTTGAATCTGACAGGCAGAAATATTACACGTTTCTCTCTGTAGCTGCAGAAGGAGGGAGAAGAAGGAAACTGATAAGAAAAAAACATGACAAAATGTTTCTTTAATGACTATTTTAGTGGGTTCCTGTCATTTGATTTTCTCCCTTGCTCCTTGCAAAAGAAATGTGTCTACCTACAGGAGGCTGTAACTTTGGTGGTCCTTAATGAACCATGCTTCTCAGCATTCAGGTCTGTGTGCAGTCCCTTCCCACATCGAACCTGGCCTTGGCCAAGTGGCTAGCTTTCTCCCATGGGATGTTGGCAAGCATGATGCAGCAGAGGCTTGGTAAGCACTTATACATTGGGGGTCATTCTTATAGAATAGTGCTTCTTGGAATCCAGCTGCCATTCCATTAGGAAGCCCAAGAGACTACACGAAGAAGAATTGAGGTCCCAGACAACAATCCATGGCTGAAACTACCAGCTGTATGGGTAAGGCCATTTTAAATCTTTCAGCCATCCCAGTACTCCAGCTAATATTATACCACATGAAGCAGAATAACCCTCTGGCCACCCACAGAATTATGAAAATAATAAAGTGTATTATGTTGTTGCTTTAGGCCATTAAATTTTGAGGTGGCTTGTTTTACAGCAACAAACAAATCCAACATTCATCACCTGTTTTTCCTATTAACAGAATCCTAGCATTACTTGGTACTCAATGTACCCACATAAAAATCTATATTTCCTTCTTTTCTTTTCAGGTGGGAGTGGCCATAAGACACAGTTTTCCCAATTAAAGATGTTGGGTGAGGCTTTCAGAAAATCTCCTAAAAAGAGATAGACTTTGCTGGCTGTCCACTCTTCCCCTTCTTCCTGCCTAGGTCAGCCATCATGTAACAATGAGGGCAAAATCGAATCACAAGGGCCTCAATTCTGACCTCCTTGAGCCACTGATCCAAAGCCAGCAACTCCTCAAAATATGAGGCAAACAAACCCCTAGTTTATTGACAGCACTGTTATCTCATTCTAGCCGGCTGGCTGGGATGCTAGTAATGTTCCTTTTTTTTTTTTTTTTTTTTAGTTGGAGTCTCACTCCATCGCCCAGGCTGGAGTGCAGTGGTGCACTCACGGTCACCCCAGTGTTGACCTGCTGGGCTCCAGCAACCCTTCCACCTCAGCCTTCCAAGTAGCTGGAACTATAGGTGCGTGCTACCATGCCTGACTAATTTTTTAAAAATTTATTGTAGAGACGAGGTCTTGCCAGGTTGCCTGGGCTGGTCTCGAACCAGTGGACTCAGGCAGTCCACTTGCCTTGGCCTCCCAAAGTGCTGGGATTACAGGCTGAGACGCTAATGATGTTTCAATCATTGCATTGCTAGCATGGACGCTGCATAGTATAATAGTTCTCCAGTCTGGTTATGCAGGAGAATAGGAATCTGTGTGAGTGGGCAAGAGTTTACAGTCCTTACATTTTGGTTCCTGTAGCTTCATAAGATTTCAGCAGAATATCATGTCTCACATTTTCAAGGGCATAGCTTGCCAGGCAACAAGACTTGGCAAAACCACAGAATAGCATTAAAGAACTAGAGAGCAGCATGAAGTCATTTGCTGCCTTCTTTTGTTGACTGTGCACGAATGTCTATACACCATCTCTCCAGATAGGGTGAAAGCCCCTTGAGGGCTGAGAACAGCTCATCTTTCTTCTTTGTGTGTGCAATGTTTTATCTGACATATTAGTCAGTAAATAAATAAAGTTTCTACTTAAGACTTAGCAAATAGTATCCTAGAAGTGTTTGAACTATGGCCTTCGACCTTTGTAATGACTATTGAATTAATTTCCATACATACTACTATTTTACTTTCCCCCAGACTTTATGACTCTCTTGTGCTTTTCAATGTTAATAATGCTTACTGATATTATTTATTTAGCTCTTACTCTGTGCCAGGCACTATTGGGTATACTTCATATATCTTTTTTTTTTTTTTTTTTGAGTTGGAGTCTCACTCTGTCGCCCAGGCCGGAATGCAATGACACATTCAGGCCCACACCAGCATCGACTTGCTGGGCTCCGGCAATCCTTCCGCCTCAGCCTTCCAAGTAGCTGGAACTACAGGCGCGCGCTACCATGTGTGGCTAATTTTTGATTTTTACTGTAGAGACAAGGTCTCACCAAGTTGCCTGGGTTGGTCTCGAACCCATGGGCTCAGGTAATTCACTCACCTCAGTCTCCCAAAGTGCTGGGATTACAGGCTGAGGCACCGAGCCCAGCCCCTATATCTTGATTGTATAATCTCCAAAATAATCCAAGTGGCTGATACTAATGTTACCCCCACCTGGCAGATAAAGAAAATGAGTCCAAGAGAGAGTAAGAAGTCTATCCCCAAAAGCACAGCTAATAAATAGAGAAACTAGGGCTTAAATTTACTGCCTGATAGAGTATTTCCTCTTTGTGTACTTAAAAAAAACTCTTTCACTTCTCATCTTTACCCCATGTTTAAAAACAAAGAGAAGAGCCAGGTGTGGTGACATGTGCCTGTCATCCCAGCTATTCTGGAGGCAGAAATGGGAAGATCACTTAAGCCCAGGTGTTTGAAACCAGCCTGGGCAATATGGTAAGATCCCCATCTCAAAAATAAATATTTAAAAATAAATAAAAACAAAGAAAAAAATAACAGAAAGTTCAACCACAATTCCTGCTCAGTAGCTGACAACTGTTTCAAGTTGTAAAGGTCTGCTCTCAGTCGGGCTCGGTGGCTCAGCCTGTAATCCCTGGCTTGGGGAGGCTGAGGTGAGTGGATTGCCTGAGCCCATGGGTTCGAGACCCACCTGGGCAACTTGGCGAGGCCTCATCTCTACAATAAATCAAAAATTAGCCGGGCGTGGTAGCGCGCACCTGTAGTTCCAGCTACTTGGAAGGCTGAGGCGGAAGGATCGCCTGAGGCCAACAGTCGAGGCTGCGGTGGCCGGGAGTGGCCACTGCACTCCAGTCTGGGTGACAGAGTGAGACTCCAACTCAAAAAAAAAAAAAAAAAAAAGGAAAAAGGCTGCTCTCTAGGCCATTCTGGGAGGATCCCTGCCTGTATATAGCTTCTCTGTTCTCATTGGCCTGCTGCAAAACAGATCTCACACATGCTATTCAAAAATTTCTCCAAAATGCCCCTAAAAACGAATCATTTCCCATTCTTCTAAAACAAACATGCAAGTCAAAATGCCCAAACTTGGTGCAGAAGCCAGTGTGGTCAGGAAGGGAGGATCCGGATGGGAAGGGGCACACAAGATGTTCTCGTAATATGTATTTGTTAATATGATGAGCATGTTATAGCAGATGTAAGTAGGATGTCCTCTTAAAACACACAGTTTAAGTCAAAATGTTTTAAAATACTTCCCAGAAGCCCACAAAGCAAATATGAGACCCACTCAGACTTCCACCACCCTGTCTTTGACCTTGATCCTTGGGTCCTTTGGTGGCTAAGTTTCCCAGACTAACTCAATGCCAACTGAGTTTGTCTTCTGGTTCTCTCCAAGGGCCTCCAAAATTCCCTTCCCTGTTACATAATCCAAGAGGATAAACCTCCCTCTGGTTGGCCTTAACACCAGGACGCTCCCTCACACCACCCTCTTTTATTAGTTTATTATCGTGAAGTCAGTGTGTCTTCTTGGCTTTTGTCTTCCCAGTCTTCTAGGAATCCACAGGCGGAAGCTGCATAGTTTCCCTTTCTGCTTCTGCTGGGTTCTGTAGGTCTTTCCTCTCCAACTTAGCTCTGTGGGAGGAATATTTTTACAGTAATCTTGTTGGCTTCCTCAATTCCATCCCTTTCCTCTTTTCTGGCATGTCACAGAACAGTTAAAACATTTTCTCAGTATAATCTTCTTATTCTGAAACTCAAATAGCAATTTACAAGACTCTTTTTGAAAGAGAAGGCAAAGGAAGAATGATAATTTAGAAAAATCCTCACCCTGAATGTGAGAAACCTGCTTAAGGTGCATATTTGGATAGTTAGAGGAATTTGTGTTAAGGTCAAACAAACAAAGAACTTGTGGAATTTTGTTAAATATCTTCACAGTAGTACAGTCATGTATCTTAAGCACTAAGAATCTGCTGTGGAAAATGTCTCTTAAAAATGTGTTCACTCACACAGTAGAAAAATCAATTTTGAAATCAACAAGCAATCCATGTAGTCTACTAAGGATTTTAAAGAGAGCAGATAAAAATGGAAAAGTGAAAATGAAAAACAGAAGCCAAATGACTATGGAGCCTTTGAAAAACATAAACAAGAAGTCATTAACACATTAAAAATAACTCATCAGCAAAAGTAGTATACAGATTTATGATGGGTGCACTATTTGGATAGGAAAGGAACACAAATTAAAATACTTCACAAGCAGAAGTGGATCTCAATGAAGAAAACAAGAATCCTGGAGCTCAGGTTTAATGCCATAACAAAAAACAAGTGTACCAGGCCAATAAAAACAGCAGCTTGGTTTAGAATCACTCAGTCAAGAAACCTTTCTGGAGCATCAACTTTTTCAAGACCCATTCCAAAAACCACCCCATCCTTGTTACCTAATCTCACTCTGCAGTGTTAAGTCAAGAGCCGGATGCTCCAGGCAAGGCTGGGACAGCTAATAAAGCAGTGGCCCCACTTTATGATGATCTAGAGAGAGAGAGTATGTAAAGTACCCATTGGTATCCAGGATCCAGCCTTGCCTGGGCCCTGTACCAGATTAATTCAATCAATATCCTTAGATATGGGGCCAAGATAGTCAGTGATTTTTAAAAGCAGTTCATTCTGGCTGGGTAAAGTGGTTCACACCTGTAATCCCAGCACTTTGGGAGGCCGAAGCAAGAGATTTGTTTGAGCCCAGCAGTTCAAGACCAGCCTGGACAACATAGCAAGACCTTGTCTCAAAAAATAAAAAATTAGCCAGATGTGATGGTGCATGCCTATAGTCCCAGTTACTTGGGAAGCTGAGGTGGAAGGATTGCCTAAGCTCAGGAGGTTGAGGCTGTGGTGAGCCATGATGGTGCCACTACACTCCAACCTGGGTGACAGAGTGAGACTTCGATTCAAAATAATAATAATAATAACAGTAGGTAATTCTAATGGGCTGTCAAGATTGCTACCCCCTGCAGGGGAAGAAAGAAAAGCTGCACCTGGTTTACTCCAGGATTCTTACATTACATGATTGTTTCTGATTCTATGGAGCTTTGTGGAAGCCCCTTCGCTTAGTCTTCTGACAACCAATTAACTGCCTTCTTGTGTTCATGAGCTCCTCATAACGTCCTCCTCCACCGCCTTAATTAGAGAACATTTTCTGGGATTTCTGATATGCACAGCAAACAACCAACTTGACAGCACAGATGGCTATTTAAACTATTTTTAAAATGGTTCTTCTGAAGAAGGAAAGGCCACCAAGATTAGCTTTCCATGCTTGGTTGCCTGTCCAAGGTCGATGCCATCTAGGGCCTAGTCCCCTCATAGCCAGTCCCCTTTGAATGCAGAAATGGGAGAAGGAATGAGATCAATATGAGAGTTGTCTGTAATTAGAGGCAGCCAGAAGACAATACAGAGTGTTTCAAAGGACTGACATCCCAGCTTTGATTCTTGGCTACACTTTTTTTGGTTCTATGATTTGGGAAAGTTGCTGGATCTATTCTGAAACTCAGTTTTTGCATCTGTAAAAACAGGATAATACTAGGTCCCAAGTTTCTGTTAGGGTTAAGAAAAACCTTGCCCCTACTAAATTATCAATCTATATTGACTCTTAAAGCAGACAGTGTTGCACAGCAGTGAAGAATGAAGGCTTTGGAGCCAGACTGCCCTAGTTTGAATCCCAGCATCACCATTTACCAGCTGTGTGGCTTTGGGCATGTTACTTAATCTCTTTGTGCCCCAGTTTCCTCTTGTGCCCAAAGGGGATAATGATATCTATAGAGCTGGTGTAAAAATGAAATGACCTAACATCAGGGTGGCCTGGCATCTCAGTTTGCTCTTTAGGGCTGGTATCCAGTGCCTTTAGTCCTAGTACTCCGGGTGGCTTAGAGTTTGTCCACTCCCTTTTTCTCTCAAAAGTGTGCCAGATGGGACTATTAATGGTCACTGTAGTTAATATATATATCACTTAGAAAAGTACTTGGTATAGAACAGATGGTAAGTGTGGTCCAGGGGCTAATGTTAGCCCATACAGCAGTGCTATCTAATGGAAAAATGTAAGCCACATAATAATTAATTTTCTAGTAACTACATGTTTAAAAGTAAAAAGAAGATCCCAATATGTCCAAAATATTAGCATTTCAATGCATAATTAATACACAAAAAAAGCTGAGACTTTTTTCATTTTTTAAAATACTAAGTCTTTGAAACCTGGTGTGCTTTGCATTTACAGCACATCTTGATTTAGATTAGCAACACTTCGAGTGCCCAGTAGTCACATGTGACTAGTGGCTACTATAGTGAATAGCACAGCTCTGAGGATTTACAATCCTCATCTGTGGTGATAAACCAGAGAGTTGAAAGATCTTTTCAGATTGTCAGTGCCAAGCTTGAGATGCTTAGCTTCTCTGCCACACTCTGCGAGCAGAACACTAATGTAGGGCTTTGGAATGTATATTTTTTTTTATTTTTGAGTTGGAGTCTCACTCTGTCACCCAGGCTGGAGTGCAGTGGCACACTCACGGCCACTCCAGTGTCGACCTGCTGGGCTCTGGCAATCCTTCCACCTCGACCTTCCAAGTAGCCAGAACTACAGGCTTGTGATACCAGGCCTGGCTAATTTTTCACTTATTGTAGAGACGAGGTCTTGCCAAGTTGACTGGGCTGGTCTCGAACCCGCGGTCTCAGGCAATCCACTCGCCTCGGCCTCCCAAAGTGCTGGATTATAGGCTGAGGCGCTGAGTGTGGCCTGGATTGTATTTATTGCCAAAGATGTTAGCCTTACTTCCTGATCAGGCACCTAACCTCACTGAGAAGAAAAGTGTAGTAACTTAACCCTGAAAAAAATCTCTGCTTGCTTCCTGGGCTAATTAATGTTTGCAGGCTACTTTATTACTATGGTCTTGTTAATTATGAAGAATAATGTTAAAGTTATTTTATTATTAATATCTCCACTGTTGCAGTCTTCTTCTATTTGGAAACATACCCAGGAAAATACAAAAAGTGGCTTTTCTGTAAATATTTTGACTTTTTTTTTGTAGATTGTCTCCCTCCAATCTTCTGATTGTATTATTGTGTTTTTATTCCATTATCTGGACTGGGTCCAATATTGCCACATTCCTCTAAATCATGCTGCCTCTAACTAGTCCCAGAAGTTCAGTCAGATCCTGACCAAACACCAAATAAAGTGGAGGGTTATTTTTTGGCTGTGGTGTGATATCTATCCCTACTTCCTTATTCAGGGACAGTTTCTTCTTACCCAACTGGTTTTAGCTTTGGTTTTTCAGACTTAAGATATTCTTAAGGCTAGGTGCGGTTGCTCAAGCCTGTAATCCCAGCACTTTGGGAGGCTGAGGTGAGAGGATTGCCTGAGCTCAGGGGTTCCAGACCAACCTGGGCAACTTGGTGAAACTTCATCTCTACAATAAATCAAAAAATAAGCTGGGCATGGTAGCACATGCCTGTAGTTGCAGCTACTTGGAAGGCTGAGGTAATTGAGGCTGTGGTGGCTGTGAACGTGCCACTGCACATCAGCCTGGGTGACAGAGTGAGACTCTGACTCAAAAAAAAGGTATTCCTTATCTAGGAAGAACCAGTATGGATGAAGGATGAGCAAAGGAGAAGAAATGATATCATATAATCACAAAAATGAAAATTGAGCACTCTCAATCAATGAATTTTGTTTATGGAGTCCTGCTAAGTCCTGGATTGCAACACCCTTTGGAGTTTACAGTTGTGTTGGAATGCCAAGACTGACCTGCTAGAATGATAAGAGAACAATGCTTTGCCAGGAAATGACAGGGCAGTTTTGCTTGTGAAGGATCATCTACAAACTAAGAGAATAGGCTTAGGATATTAGAACCGAAAAAGTTCTCAAAGGCCAGGTAGTTTGGTGTTCTCTTTTACTGATGAGGAAAGTGGAACCAAGAGAGTTTAAAATACTTGGTGGAGTTCACATGGCAAGTAAAAGAAAAAGCTTGGGAAACCTAGTCTCCTTGTCCTCAGTATTCATTGGACTACATATTATACCACAGTTACCTTGATATTTGGATAAAGGAATACAACATGCTTCTGATCCCCAAAAAGTTCTACTACTTTGTAAAGGTTAGATGGTCATTTTATTTTTGCTTCCCTCATTCAAACCCTTTAACCTGGACCTGGTCTCCATCAAAGGATGGTATTCACTGTATCCAATGAACTCAGTTAACATTTCTGAAAGGCCTTTTCAAATAATCCAATGAGATGTTGATCAGCCCCACACTTGATCAAGAATCCCCCCTGTGGGTGCAGAACTTCAGCTACTGTGCAGAAGAGAGTATAAAGTTGTTTTGAGTTTTAAAAGGGGGATCTGGAAAAGGATCTTCATTTTTTGTGATTCTCTTGTTCAACCAAACACCAGGGGGATTAAAAAGAAGAAGAAGAAAAAAAAAAAAAATAGGATCTTGGTATTGAGTCCTTATGATGAACAATAAGAGTTCTTCCGTCTACAACATCTTTCACCCACAGTTACATTTGCTGATATTGGAGGGTGGGACTATACACTAAGAGGAATGGCACACAAGTCATCAACGGGAACCAAAAGAGTTGGTGGCAGAAAAGCCCTTTGGAGGTGGCTAGGACAGAGGAAAAAAGTGAGCCAGGACCTCTGTGGATCAAAGGCTGATGTGCCTGCCTTAGACAATCATTGTTTACAATTTTGACTCCTTCAACTTGTCAGCTGTTTCTACAGAATACACACATGTTGAATTTCCAAGACAGCATCGTATACCCTGTACCACGCTCCAAAGCCCAACCTCCCAGCTGCCCTTGCTTGAACAAGATTGACCTGTTAAAAGCAGAGCAAAAACTTACAAGGAGCAGCATTGTCTCTCTTAAATACCCTCATTAATATGAACCACGGTGAAACACGATTGTAGAAATGGCCAGCGTTAAACAACAACAACAAAAGTTTGCCAGTTCACATTTCTTTTAGGGCACGGTTTTATATGAGAGGATAAAGGACAGGAAGAGGAGTGTCCATCTTGTTTAAAACGAGCTGTTCACTTCCCTAAGGACTCTTTGCCTGTGATGTAAGGAAGTGAAGACCACACAGCTAGTTATACAGCCTTTGCTTCCTATTTGGCAAGTTCACCTGTTAAAGCTGTTCCCTTGGGGAGTGGAGGAAAAGTAATAGATAAGTCTGCGTGTAGATGTTATAATATAGCCCAAGTGTTATAAACTGAACTCTGTTAGGGTGAATTTCACTTTTGCTGGAATGGGCTTTCTTTCCTCCTCCTTTAAACAGTGGACTTACAGCAAATCCCAGAAAAGTACTCATACTAATTTATTCTAGAAAGCATTCTTCCCTGTGTAAAGGACGCAGAGCTAACCGGGGAGAGAGGAGGGGCTTTGGTGAATAGAACTTTCTAAGTCACAGCTGGTTAGCATGACTAGAATGCATGGAAAAGCTGGCCTGAATTACATGAGTGGGTAGAGAGCTTTGAAATCCTCGGAATGAATAGAGGAGTCCATCATGATTCAAAGATCGGGGCTCAGCGGGCCCGGGAAGGGAGAGAAGCTGAAGGGGACCTGGGCAGTGAGTCCGCACCCCATTTCATCCCAAACTCTGCACTGAGGGCGTTTCCATCCATAACCTCGCCTGTCAGTTCAGGCTGTGGATTTCTGCTTTCTAATTCCTGAGTAGAGCTTAACAAGCTGGTGGTTTTGTCTTGCCACCTGATGAGTGTTAGGAAACAGTCACTCCAACCAGTTGCTTCAGTCCGGAGAACGTGAGCACATTCTACTCTTTATAGTTCAACTGTTCTGAAAAAATATAACCGATTTGATTCTGGTTAGAAGGGGCTTGGATCGGTGATTTGAAAACACTCGCCACGACCGCAGACGACTTCGGAAGTTGGGCAGAAATGAGTGCAATGTAGGATTTCGCGCGTCCTAAACCCAGGGGTCAGAGCACGGGTGGTTTCCAACTTCGGGTTAAGATGATGAAACAGACCCGCGGGGAAGGGTCCCATGCGTGGCCCGTGGAAACTCAAAGCAATACTCTGACCCCCAGGGCGCACGGGCCCAAGACGCGGGGCGGCTGCCGGGTCGGGGGCAGCCCCCGCAGGTCCCGGCCGGAGCGCGGGGCCGGGTCACCTGACTCGCGGAATTTGGGGCCGCGCGGGGTGGAAGGGGAGGGGAATGGCTAGCACCTCCCTTCCCGCTCCCTCTGGATTCAGGTCGGCGGGGGCCGGCGCCCGGCGGCCACGTGGTGGTGCTGCCGCCGCCCCCGCCCCGCCGGCCCAGCCCGGGAGCCGCGGCGCCCACTGACCCCCGCAGCGGGGAGGAGGAGGGACGGAGGCGCAGGAAGCCGAGCAGGAAGCGAGCCCGGCGGCCGCGTTTTCCTGGGGAAGCGGCGGGCGTGGTGGCGCAGCCAGCGGGGCCGGGAAGCCGCCGCCTCGATGGGGTGAGTGCGCGGCGCCGAGAGTTGGGAGGCTCCCGGCGCGGGGTCCCCTGCTCGCGTCCCCGCCTTTGTGTCTGGGACTCGGGAGAGGGAGGCGGCGGGGCGCTGGGGACGGCGTCCGGGCGTGGTGGCAGCGGGGGTCCCGCCGCTTCTCCACGCTCCGCTGCGGGCCGCCAACTGTCCGCGGAGGACAGATTTGGGGGCAAGAGGAAGAAGAGGATGGTGGGGATTAGGGTCGAGCGGGAGGACGCGGCCAAGTTAGGAGAAGGGTTTCCTCCTCCTGGCCCCCTGCGACTCGCAGGGCGCGGGGTGGTTGCGGCGGGAGCGTGGGTGAGAATGAATGACCAGGCTTGGGTGGGGGGGAGCGTTCCGAGTGCGCCCTCGAGCCAGCACCCTGTCCCACCTGCTTCGCCCTGACTGGCGCCTCGCTCCCCCCGCGTCCCTGCTTCTGAGCTCGACCCGCCTCCCGGCTGAACTTGAAGGAGCCGGGGAGGGAGGCGCGAGCGGGATACTCCGGATGGCTCCGGGGACCCAGAGTCCGCTATTGTTCCTTTTCTGACTCCAGGGAGCCCCCTTTGGCCGTTTCAAGGGCCCAGGCGAGACACTTCCCCCCCACCCCGCCCGCTCCCGGGCCTGCCACTGACCCCCTGCCTTCTTGTCTTTTTCCCCCGCCGCGGCTCGGAGGAGGGCGGGGAGGAAGGGTGCGGGTGTTGGGGCATCTGGGACTTGGGGAGGAAGGAGGATGTGGAGCCGCGAAACGGTAGCCCGCCATCTCTCGCGACCCCTGTCCTGGAGAGTGGGGATTCACCCTCCTTGACCACCTTCCCTTCGCTGCCATCTCGGGCGGGTTGTGTCCGCGGTCTAGTGTCTGCTGTAGGTAGGGGTCATCTACTAATCCTTTGGGTTTCGCAACCCCCTTTTTGGGGAGGGGGGCCCCCCAGAGCCTGGAGACGCGACAGACGGGGAATTAAGGCAGATGGAACCCGGTGTAACGTGGTGGGGTCAAAATGACCGCACAGGGGTCTGGGCCTGTGCTATGTATCCAGGTCTCCACCCCCCACCCCCTTTTTTTTTTGCAAGGATCCCGGCTCAGCCAACTTTACTTTCAGGAATGATTATAGCGTGTCTACCGACTCCAGGCAGCTCACCCCAGGACCAGGGGCTTTTCCTCGCTGCAGGCCCACAGGTGATTTGGATGGGATACCTGTTTCCTTCTGGGAGAGGAGACTGCTGAGCTGCCTGGGATGGGAACTCTGCCAGAGATCTGGGGAGTGCGATATCAAGGCTGTAAGGGCCTGGCAGAGAGAGGAACTGTCCATCAGTAGGACATAGCAGAAGCTCAGCTCAGCGAGGAGAGTCTCACCATCCTGAGTTTTGAACAGAGTTGGAGAAGAGGTCATGAGCCGTAGGGAGGCTGGATTTTGGTTGCTCTGTCCCCAGTGGCTGGAAGTTTTATTACCAATGGATATAATCGGATAATCTTTTCTTAACGATGCCTAACAAGTGCGTTCTTTTTTCTCCTCTTGGGCTTGTGAGGCAGTCGATTTTATGTGAGGAAATGTATCCAGTTCTTATCTTTTTTTTTTTTTTTTTTTTTTGAGTTGGAGTCTAACTTTGTCGCCCAGACAGGAGTGCAGAGGCCCCTCCCGGCCACCGCAGCCTCGGAC
>CAUYQG010020649.1:0-22952 GCA_963574415.1 Tarsius wallacei
CGCGCTACCACGCCCGGCTAATTTTTTGATTTATTGTAGAGATGAGGTCTCACTTGCCCAGGCGGGTCTCGAACCCGCGGGCTCAGGCAATCCACTCACCTCAGCCTCCCAAAGGCGCGGGATTACAGGCTGAGCCACTGAGCCTGGCTTAATTTTTAAATTTATTTTAGAGATGCGGTCTTGACAAATTGGCCAGGCTAATCCTTTCACCTAAGCCTCCCAAAGTGCTGGGATTACAGACGTGAGCCACCACACCCAGCCTTATTTTAAAAAATTAATTATGTAACCTCTTAATATAATGTTTAGTTATGAGCTTTGACTTTTTTGATGTTGACATTTTTAAGCTGACTACTTCAATATTTATCATAAGAAAGATATGTTTACATATGAATAGATATGTACAAATAGTCACAGGATGTATATGTGGTACATAAAAAAAATGGATTCACATTCTTGACCACTTATTCCACTGCAAAGTGAGAGCTGTGGCCTCTATTTTTTAATAATGAGGGATCCATGACTAATTAACCAGAGAGAAAAGAGATGATGTGACACATTTGTTTCTGGGCTGATGCCACATGGGAACAGCAGCTCTACTTTCTGTCTCTTAAGAATTCTGATTCTTGTACTTCAGCCACCATTTTGTGAGGAAGTTCAAGCAGCCCCATGAAAGGCCTATGTGAGGGAGGGCACAATCCCTGCTGCTAGCCCTAGCTAAGAGTCCAGTTGACTGCCTTCATCTGCTATGTGAATGAATCATCCCCTGATGCCCAAGCAGAGATGCTGCATCCCAAACTGATAACAACAGAAATGAGTGACTTTAAATTGAAGATTCAGAGGCAAAATAAATAATTTCTATTTGTTTTAAGCCTCTAAGTTTTGTCTGCTATACAGTATTAGATAATCTTAGAATAAGTCTCAACATAAATTATTTTAAACAGCATAATTTCTGAGTGCAAGGTATCACTGATGTTTACTCTGTATTCTCACACAATTACCATGGCCAGTAGAACATCAAAGTGTTTGCTGAATGATCTATGTCCTCCTTGATGCCTCCACTAATACTATTCAAAAGCCCTTAATTTTTTTCCTGTATATCCTGTACTTCTCTTGCCTTAGTGTTTAACAAGTCATAGTATGTGTCTGATATATTTTCAGACTCATATGATCAGGTGTCAAGCTCAGATCCAAGCTACACAGAATATACAATCTTCGAAAATAAGAATCATGTTTTTCATCTCTTGAAGGATAATCTTTGTCATATAATCAATGTTTATTTTTGAATGAGTGATTTAAACACGGCCTTTCTTAAAGTTTGTATTCAGTTAATCTATAAGCTTTTCCTACCTAAATATAGCTCGCTTTCATAACTTTATGAAATCTATCTTTTTCAAATACAATTATTTGTAAGTAGAGTATAATAAAAATGATCAATTTTTAATAACAATGATATATTTTGAAGTAAAAACCAGATGGGCACCTGCAGGATACAACTTCCTTTTCTGAGGAAAATAATACAAATCAATCCTATAATCCAATGTTGTCTGCACAAAACCATATAAGCAGGCGAGCTGGCTGAGGAGAGATATAACTTCCAGTTTGTTTGTTTGTTTGTTTGTTTTGTTGTGCTTTTTTTTTTTTTTTTTTTTGAGTCGGAGTCTCACTTTGTCTCCCAGTCTGGAGTGCAGTGGCACGCTCAAGGCCACTGCAGCCTCAACCTGCCGGGCTTAGGTGATCCTTCGGTCTCAGCCTTTCAAATAGCTGGGACTACAGGCATGTGCCGCCAGCCAGGGTTAAATTTTTGATTTATTGTAGAGACGAGGTCTCGCCATGTTCCCCAGGCTGGTCTTGAACCCCAGAGCTCAGGCAATCCTCTCCTCTCCGCCTGCCAAATTTCTGGGTTTACAGGCTGAGCCACTGAACACAGTTGACTTCCAGTTTTTATCTTCCTAGTTACTCTCCCTTAAAGACCAGTAGCTAGAAGCTCATAGCTAAAATAAGAAATAGTATGTTAAGCAGAGTTCAGACAGAAAATCAGAGACATTATTATTTTAACAGATAATTTAACATAAAAAATTATTAGCCACACATTGGAGGACTGAAAAGAAAAAAAGGGAACACTAAGAGAGTAACTGCAGGACATAGAGACCATCGCCAAGCTAGGAAAGGGTACAAATTATTAAATCTTGTGAACTTGGAGAGGGGCCTCTGGAATTGGGAGCTGAAGCTCTGAGCAAGGCTCAGCAGGCTGCTACTTTTTCTTCTGAGGAGGAATGAGAAGACTTGTTCTGAAAATATAGGAATGGAAACTGGAACCACCTGCCACCATTGTAGGATGGGTGAACTGCCACTGCCAGGGTGAAGAAATGTTGCTCAGGTTTCACAGAAAGCAGTGTCCCGTCTCCCTTCTGTAGCATTCGGGTTTTCTTCCAGTAACCTTTGCTGGAGTCTAAAGGAGCATGCCGGAGAAGCAGAAGTGTGTTTTTATAGCATCCCAGCCCTCGCCTCGCCTCACGTAGCAGAGTGTAGATGGGTTGTTTTGAAGCTGAGGGAAAATAGCTTAAAAAAGCAACCCACATGAGTTAGTAACAAAATTGCCATGGAACATGGTATGAAAACGTCTCTTTTACTTTCTCATTCACCAGGGTCTCTGTTTTACATTTCTAGTCAGTGCCCCACTGTCAGAAGAAGGATTTTCATTCGGGAAGGGTATTCAAGAGTTTTTTTTATTTCTTCTTATAAGTAAAGATAAAAATGTGAATTACAGGTTTCATGAGTAAATATACAAGCACTCTATCTGGAATTAGTGAATTGAATAAGCTTGGAATAAATTAATTTTTTAAAAAATCAGTGCTTAGACAGAGCTATAGTTTTATGTGTGTATGCCTCATCCCAGCCAAATTTATGATTAGTGTTGCCCCAAAAGTGGTGGCAAGGGAATTCCTACAAGGGACCCCAACCATCCCCAAGTGGGGCCAATTACGATTCGGGGACGGGAGAACACTGAACACCAGGGAGATACACCTGCAGAGCAAAGGGAAACCAACCTACTTCCAGAGCGTTGCGGCAGTTCCTTGGTGGACAGTGGGAGAAAGGAGTGTTCTACCGAGGCCAGTCTGCCATGAGGAGATTGAATATGGAGTTTATATGAGCCTTCTAGAAATTGGTTCAGGGCTGGGCTAGTTTCTTTCAGTGTTTCGTGCAACAGCCTAAATTCACTTATCAGTCACAGTGCCTAGGAATGTTCTCAATCAAGATAAGAGAAAATGTGGGAAAACCTGGGGATCCTGCAACCTACGTACTTATTTGCACGGCCTTGCAATTATAGGTGCAAAAGTGATGCGTGAAGAGGACAAAGGAAAAGGCTAAAATAAGTACATAATAAAACCATGGTCCAGTAGGAATAAGAGGCAGATAAGAGACAGGACAAGAAAAATGTAGATTGACAATAGGTTGAAAGAAAATCAACCAACCCAGTGTAGAAATGTTTTGTAATTTAAGTGGAAAGTACATACTTAGCCTCGCGGAAATATATTTTAAGTGAGAAGTTAAGGAAAAAAATCTAATCACTTTAACTACCTCAGAATATGTTAGTTATTGTACCTCTACATCTCTGTTCCCAGAGGGTCAGTAAACTGTGCTTGTTCTTAGAGGGTTGTAGCTTTGTGTTCCTTCAATTTAGGCATATGTAAGTATGGGCTTGTCATCAGCATTTTTGCTTTACCACAAAAATCACATTACTAGTTTAGTAGAATTTGTGTTCATTACTTGCAGAATTTTACTCAGTGTAAGATATGCAGTACATTTGCAAATCCATTAGGTAATGGGTTGTTATTTGAAAATGAGAAAAGCCAGAGCTGAGTATGGCATAAGTTCTACAAATATGTGCTGTGATGAATACTCCACTCTCCTATTCATTATGTATCTCTATCCATCTTCATTTTTATATATGTTAAATTTATGTACACCAATCCCTAATATGCTTTAAAGAATTTCTGTAAGTATGATAAACTTTTACAAATTTTGAAGGTAATGCTTTATATTTTCTAATTAAGTTTTCTGGGATGAGTTGACATGGGGTGCAGCATGGCTCATGAACCGTCTGTTAATCTGGGCTGGATAGTGATTCAGGGGGCAAGGATTTTCACTGGCAACTGGTGCTAAAGCAACCTAGGTTTAAAGCAGCACATAATCAGTTTTACAACATATGGAATCAGCAATATTTGTGTTTTGCTTCACTGTGTCTACTCCCGCCCATGAGTTTAGGTTGTTATTTGGTAAGATCTTTGCCATTCTTACTTAATTTTCCTTGCTGTGCACTAATAAATGTCACCTTAATTTTCCTCCATAAAAATACTGGACAAAGAGTAAGTCTGGCTCCCACTTATTTATTGTCCTAAGCCATATATACTTTGGAATCTAATGACTGCCCCAAACAATGACTGCCCTAAGCCATATATACTTTGGAATCTGACTGCCCCAAACAAGCACAGAATTCCTTCTCTACCACACATTATGATTTTGGTCTGTAAAGCATCTGCTATGGCTTAAGCATGTTCGGTCCAAAATCCAGATATTGTCAATGTGATACTATGAAGAAAAGGGGCCTTTTGGAGGTGATTAGGCCATGAGAGCTCCTCTCCCATGAATAGGGTTATGCCCCTATTAAAGAGGATTCGTACAGCATTCCTTCTGCTTTCCTTGGAAGCAGAGAACAGCCCAGAAAACCAAACCTGCCAGCACCTTGATCTTGAACTTTCCAGTCTCCAGAACTGAGAAATAAATTTCTGTCCTTTATAAATGACCCGCTTTCAGGTGTTCTGTTATAGCAGGACAAGTGAATTAAGACAATCCCCAAATACTGTTGATGTACCTTTCCATTCAATTGTCATGATTCATTAACAAGAATAAGTAATTATTGTATCAGAGGTGTATTCCTTTTGAAACTCAATATTTACCATATAAAATAAAGAACCCCAGCTTCACACATCAGGTCTTCAAATAATATTGTTTCATTCAATGTTGTTTTGTTATAACTTTTATGAGGAAAAAAAATTCCTATCTGAGGCCACTGACTGCTATGTTTTCTCCAGGTAACCGGTTTCCTTTCCCATCCAAAAGACATGTTTGTTGAGTGAACTGGCACACTTTCCATCATGAGCAAGTGTGTGTGTGTGTGTATGTGTGTGTGTGTGTGTGTGCGTGCATGCATGTGAGTGCACCTGTAATGGATGATGTCCAGGGCTGGTGCCTGCTCTGCACCTTGAGTTGCCCAGAGAGGCTCCAGCCACCCTCCTACCTGAATTGGATTCATTGGGTAATTAATTAATAATTAATGGCTTGTTTTTATTCATCTTTCTTAAATGAATGTATATTTCACATTTGTTTCAGAGATTAGTGTTAGAAGTATTTTGCTTCATTTTTTAGAAGTTTGCTGATTTTTTATCATCAAAATATGCCATGGGAACTTAACTCTGGTTTATATCAATTAGCTTATAGTAAAATTGACTTCATTATGTGTTTTTTTACTTAAAGCTGCAATTTATCAAGTTACTGATAAGGACTTGTCAACAATGTTAAGTGAGGACTTATTATTATTTTAAATTTTTAACCTGGCACAGTTTTTGTCTGTTAAAAAGTGAAATTGAATCCACAAATGTATCAGTTTGTTCTATTAGTTTGGGATATGCAAAAATATAGATCAAGGTAAATATATAATTCTAAGGAAACTCCATTGCTTTTCTTAATTGTATTTGAAACATCACTACATTTCAGAATTATGAAACTCCAAAACATTAGTCGAATGAGAAGGACGAGAGATAACTATGAACAAGTTATCATTATCAATTATATTTATTAACAAAAACACACAAAAAATTTGAAATCAGCACACAGAAAATGAGAGATAGGAAAAAAGAAAAAAGAGGTAATGAAGAAACAAAGGAAAGAAACATTAAAATATGAGAACTGAAAAAATGAAGTCTGATTTGAAGAATGAAGGAAGAGGAGGGAGGGTAGGGAGAGCGAACTAGGTTATGATGAAAGTAGAGGTAAATAGTGTCTG
Source organism: Tarsius wallacei (assembly GCA_963574415.1). Classification (NCBI taxonomy): domain Eukaryota; kingdom Metazoa; phylum Chordata; class Mammalia; order Primates; family Tarsiidae; genus Tarsius; species Tarsius wallacei. The sequence goes on from CAUYQG010020649.1 coordinate 6,065, forward strand.
AGTTTATACCTATTACTGAGCAGAAACTCTGGAGAGTCATAGAAAACCCCCTCATTTAGGGGTTAATTTACTTTTTTAAAAATAACTGAATTGTCTAATTGTCTTAATTATGGTGTAATTTCTTGTGCATGAAGTCACTCTGGTATTTTAAAAAGCTTTATGTAAGTATTTCTATTTTCTCCAGATTCTAAAATTTTTACAAAAGTCTAGATTTTGCCACTTTTAAAATACTCATCACATTTTAAATTAATGCACCATTTTCTTGTTAAAATCAGCCTTGCATAAAATGATCTGTAGCTGAACAGGAGCAATAGCAAAGGTGTGAACTACTTCAGGGAAGTGCTAACTTCAAAGCCCAAATGAGAACATTTAAATGCTAAAATTTTCAGCAACAGCAAACAGATGTTTCTGCAAAACATCATTTCTTTTTTCTGTTTTCAAAACTACTTTTTCTATATATACTTGCTTTTTCATTCTTCAAACTTGGACTTTCCTGCCACTTTACCAATTTTCAGTGCCCATTCATCCTTGAAATGTTTCATTTTTACTTCTCAACCTCTCCTCCTCTGCAGTAATTGCAATGGAAGATGGGGGTATGGTTCTTTTCCAAAAAAAAAAAATGAATTCAGTATTAGTGACATGTGCCAGGCTGATGGCACTGCAAACTAAAGGCCATTGTTTTAATCACAGTAACCCAGGCACCAAACAATATACATCACAGCTGCCTGAACAACTATTCTGAATTCTATCTTTAAAAAGGGGATGATGATGGACCCTTTGACTTAAAACATAATTAGCGTTAACTTTTTAAATGACTGCATGATATAGATGTTTGCTTGAAAACACATATTGTGTTGATGGTGCCCATGAAATATCTATTAGACACATGGCTCAAGAGGGCAGAAACCCAACTACCCACCTACTAATTGTAAGTCTGAATTACATTTGTGATTGCATAGCAATTAACTCTCAAAAAGAGGATAAACACATTTTTTTCAAAGGAAACTTGGAAAAACTTTACTAATGTGATCATTAGAAAATTCAAATTTCTAGTAATGTATCTTCTTAAATATGAAATAAAACTGTCCCTCCTCATCCATAAATGGTTAATCACTATGGACATTGTGACAGCTTCAGGATAGGTATGTTACTGTCAAAAATATCACTTAATTGCCACACTCTTGAATTGATGGTGGTTTCATGGAGTTAAGAGAACAAAAATGGGCCCAAGTCTCCACGTGACTAAATTTAAGCAAAACACATCTTCACAGTGAACTCGAAAGGTGACTTTGTGCAAATTTTAAATTTCTCTGAGCATTACTTTAGTCAGCTATAAAAGGATAGGATAGAGTTGATAATCACAAAGATCCTATACTCTCCTAATATTCTCTGACTGAAATGGCCATGGGCTTTCGTATCTACAGCAAAAAGTCCATGAAAAATTAGAGAAATCTGGAGAGTCTATCTCAATTTATCTTTAAAAGAATAGGAGTCCTTGTGAGAATCAGAAGCTTTCTATATGTTGTGATTTCATGTAGCTCTGAACTGAATCTCTTTCTAAAATATACTCACATCATTTAACTTTACTTCCCCATTAGAGCTTAAATACTTAGTGCTTTAATGGGGTTTGCTCATCAAGATGCTTCTTAAAAAGCAAATTACCTTAGGACATACCATACTTTATATATGTCTGCCATTAGCTAATATAGTAACTCAGATTGGTTTATAGTCAAAACTTACAAGATAGGACATAAAATGTACACATAGGGTTAGCGTTTTGCCTTTAAGGAAAGGAAAAGGATCACAGAAGAAAAGATCAATTCCTAACTGCTAGCTCAGGTGCTTGGTCGAGTAACTAGATTACATTTATCAAGGATTAATATGGGGACAAAATGCTTGAATTTTAATTATAGAGGTAAAAATGACGGAAGGAAGATTTAGTTTGAAGGAAAAAATATTAGGAAATGAAGCTTGATGCCATTAAATATTAAACTAACTATCATAGGATTGAGGGATTAAAAATTTAAGGATTATAGCCAGTATAAATGAGTAGACATTATAAGACGGACTTACAATTAAAGATTGACATGAGCTTCTTACTATTTGTAGTTATTTAAAGACAGAATCATGTGTTTATAGAGATAATACATTCTTTATTCTTGGATATTTAAATAGAGTTTGAAATTCATTGTCAGAAATTTTCATAGAAAAGATTCTTGCCTGAAATGAACATTTAGATTAACATTTTATTGTTAAAAAAAAAAAAAACGCTTTTAACCTACTTTAAATTAGTAATAACTCCTATTGGAACATGATGTGATATTTTAACTTTTACTAATTCGTACCATTGTTTTTTCCTAAATCGCGTCTTATGAATGCCACCCTACTTATATGAAAGATGAACCTTAACTATTTAGGGAGTTAAACTTAGTACAATCTTTGTCAGGAAAGCAATGGTAAATTTGTAAGTATACATGATACTTTGTTAATAACCTTGCTTGAATTGTAGCAATTAATTGTCATGACAAACATGAGGATATACTATTGTCATTTGACATAAGAAAACTGAACATCAGAGCTAAAATAACGTGTCTAAGGCTACAAATTTAGAAAATAGTTCTGACCCACTCTTTTCTGACTTTAGAATCCTTTTCTTAAAATTCTTACCATTCCTTTCTCCATGATGTCAAATATGTGTGGTGTTTCTTAAGCAAGCTGTCAAGCAAGGATCTTTAAAAATAGAATAGACAACAAGTTATCTTAATGATTCAGCTACTTTCTTATATAAAAACACTAGGGTGGATAAATTATCCCTGAATTTTCTTTCTGGCTTTATGATGGTGGAGATAAACTGAAAAAGAATTTAAATACAATGAAGAAATTTGCACACTGTTATTTCATAAAAAAGGTTCTTTCAGTAACTTGTTATAGAAGCCTGTGAAAAGCAGGATTGATTTTTATCAGTCTGATATTGCTCAGAGGAAATAGTCATTGCTTAACACAGAAGAATGAGCTAAATTGCCTCTAAGCTGCCTTCATCTATATGAATATAGAAGCCAAATTTTAACTGCTTTTTCTGGAATAGATACATATGATGAACATTAAAATAAAATACACATGGTCCTTTCAGAAATTTAACAATTTTCTTTAAACCAGCAACTTTGCCAATTTGCTAAGAAACAAGAAGAATTTTAAGAAATGTTAAGTTCTAAATACAAGGCTATGAGAAAAAGTCTAGCATTACCATACATATCTTGAGATAATTTTGAATTCTTTCGATTGAGTATTTTATTTTTTTGAAATTTCCAACAGCTTGTTGCGAGATTATCTAAATTAAGAGTTTCTGCCATAAGAATCATTGCATTTTTCCATTCATTGACACTGTCGAACATTAAATCTGCATTCAGTATGGACTAATGAGATACGCAGTTTTTTTTCTATTGTGGAAAATAGTAGAAACAATAGAAAATTTTACCCTCAATGGAATTAAGCACTAGGAAATTGGAGATGAATAGTTTAGACTAAGTCTTGTCTACTTTTTATATGTTTGCTATTTTACTAGCAGTTATTTTATGTAAACCTTATTCTGAAATTGCAATCAATAGAGCTTTTGGGACTTATTAGAACAGCTTAGCTGTCTTTTAGTAAAAGTGAAAAATGAAAATATACTGTTGGTGACCATACTTGTATGGTCAGAACCCACAAGCGAGAAGGCTACTAAATATAGCTAGGAATGTTTAATTTTCTTTGTTTTTTCTTGATGTTATTGGAGAAAAGTTTATATTGACTCATAAATATAACTTTCACGTACTGTAAAGCTCTGTTCTTTGGTTTTTCCAAGAGTCTCTGGTAAAAGGTTCACGACTGAAGTTGAAACCCATAATGTTGCTTCTTTCTGTATCTGAGTTCATGAGGTATCCTGAAGGCTTGGTACATACTTTCTGAGCATTCCTTAATGAAAGCTGCTTAATTAACCTGAAGGAATACGTCTACAATCCTATTTTTTCTCTGCTGTTCTTTTCTTTATTACTCCTTTTTGCATCTCAGATATAGAATTTATAAATTGGAGGAAGATGTAAAATTGGAAAAAACAATTCTTATCATTCTTCCTTAAACTGCAAACTATTAATTTTAATGTTTCAAGAACTCTTTAAATCTGACAAAACTAGGCAATTATGTTGTTGAAAAATTATAAAACTTCTTCTACTCTGTTTTATTCACATTTAATAATAACAGAATATTTTGTTTTTCAAAATCTGAGATTTGATCTGAGAAATTAGCTCATTTACATATGAACAATAATTTAATATGTAATACATATTTGAATAAAGCACTTTAGTGCTCTTCTTATAACAATTTTCTAATAATGATAGTGCATATCTTATAATATATGACCGAAGGATTGTGGATAGTGATTGTATTATTTTGATAAAAAAGGAGTCAGGTTTTCTTTAAGCTTAACATTTAAAAACACAACCATTTACAGAAATTTAGAGAAAATACAAAGACTAGCCAAATGTATACCATCTAGAAGTTGCAGTCACTTTCTGCCTATTTAGAACAATGCCATAGATTTCAACAGCTGGCCACATGTCAGCACTGACAAGGAACAGCTGATAATAAGTAAGTCTGTTTCTAACCAGTCCTTCGACATGTGGAATGAGAGTCATTTAATAAGGGAGATAACATCTTTTGTTTATGCCCTTCCTTCCTTTCTTTTTTCTTTCCTTCTTTGCCTGTCTGCTTTCTTCCCTCCCGCCATACCTCCCTCTCTCCCTCCCTCCCTCCTTCCTTCCCTTCCTCTCTCCTTCCTTTACTGATAATTGATATTTTATTGTTGAGCCCTATACTAAAAAGCAAGATACAATGAACAACTCAATTGTCATGACCCTTTTCCTCTCAGAGCTTAGAGTCTAAGGTAGGAGACAGAGAGCTATCCAATTTACATGCAAATAATCATACAATTTTGTAAATTGCATATTGTATGTTATGTAAGTATAATGAAGTCAATGGTCAAGTATTTTGAAATAGATTAATAGTGATAACAAATTTAACAATAGCCTCGGATAGGGTGGTTAAAGAAGGCTTCTCTGCGAAAGTAACTCTTGAACTGATACTTAAATAATTATGAGAAGCAGTTCATAAAAAAATGGTTTATAGGAGACATGAATTCACCCAAGATAATATCATAAGCAGAATCAAAGTCTCTGATATGTGAAAAATGGGCAGTGTGGATAGGTGGCATTGATTAAGTAGAAGTGTGAATTGACTTTAAAGTTGGAGAAATATGCGTAAACCATATCAGACAGATCCTGCAATCTACATTAAGGCATTTAAATTCTGGTCTAAGTGCTGTGGAGAACAATTGAAAATGCTAAGTCAAGGAGTTATAAAATCTATTTTATATTTATTTTTTAAAATATGTAGTGTTAGCCGGGCTTGGTGGCTCAGCCTGTAATCCCGCGCCTTGGGAGGCTGAGGTGAGTGGATTGCCTGAGCCCGAGGGTTCGAGACCCGCCTGGGCAACTGGCAAGACCTCGTCTCTACAATAAATCAAAAACTAGCTGGGCGTGGTAGCACATGCCTGTAGTTTCACCTACTTGGAAGGCTGAGGCAGAAGGATCACCGGAACCCAGCAGGTCGAGGCTGCAGTGGCCGAGAATGGCCACTGCACTCCAATCTGGGTGACGGAATGAGACTCCAACTCAAAAAATAATAAATAAATAAATAAATAAATAAAATATGTAGTGTTTGTATGTAGAGTGAGCAAGAATGAAAGAGAGAGACTAATTAGTAGTCTATAAAAATCATCCAGGTCATTGTCAATGGTGGTGTGGACTAGTGCAACAGAGAGATAGGAAAGTGGAAAAAATGTAAGTCCAATTTTGGAGACAATCTGGAAGAATTAGTGGTGAATGATACAGGTTTTCTGTGAGAGGGTAAAGGTAGAGTCCAGGGAGATTTTTCACTTTGCAACCTGTTGACTCAGCAAATAGCAGTGCTACTTACTGAAATGAGGATGCCTGGTTGGGGAGGGGACAATTGAAAGGGGGGAAATTAAGAACTTTCTGTGGGCATGCTATATTTGAAATATATATTTTTTGTCTGTCTATATACATTAAAAGAGAGACCTGAATTGATAATATGCTTTTGAGTAGATTACAGCTTTGGAAATAAAAGAGAACACTTTACTCTGTTAGTTTCCTTGATCTGCCATAACAAATTAGCACACATAGAGTGACTTAAAACAACATACATTTATTTTCTAATACTTCTCGAGGCTAAATGTCCAAACTTAGATTTGACAAAGTCATGTTCTATGGAGAAGTCTTGCTTTTTTCTTCTAGCTTCTGGTAGCACTAGGTGTTCCTTGGTTTATGCCAACACAACTAAAATTTATGCCTCATCTTCACATGGCCTGTGTGTCTTTGTGTCTTCACATGACACTCTGCTCTATGTATGAGTATCCCTTTCCTCTTCTTCTAAGGACATCAGTCATGCTGGATTAAGAGTCCACCTTTATCCAGTATGATCTAATTTAACTAATTACAACTGCAATGACACTGTAGTCATGTGGGGCTTAATGATGGGATATGTTCTCAAAGATGTATCATTAGGCAATTTTGTCCTTGAGCAAACAACATACAGTGCACTAACCTAGATGAAATAACCTACAACACACCTAGTATGTAGTCTACTACACATCTAGTACATAGCTTCCTGCTCCTAGGTGTAGCCTATTGACCCTAGGGTACAAACCTGTACAGCATTTTACTGTACTGAATACTCAAGGCCATTGTTATACAATGGCAAGCATTTGTGAATCTAAGCATAGAAAAGGTACAATAAAAATACAGTGATATGATCTTATGGAATCACCATTGTATACGAGGCCCAACATTGACCAAAATGTCATTATGTGGTACAATATTTTATTTCCAAATAAAGCCACATTCTGAAGTTCTAGGGGTCAAGACTTCAACAAAGCTTCTTTGTGTGACACAAAAAAGGAGAGGAGAGGAAGGGAGATGAGAGAAGAAGAGGAAGGGGGGTCGCTTAGTAATGAACATTTAGGAAATTTCGGCACATAGATTTTTTGTGGTGGAGGCCCTGATGGAAGTTGTGCAGTGTTAGCTGAAAATCAGCTCACATTTCCACCACATAAAGAGAGTGATTTGCCAGGCTTGGTGGCTCAGCTTGTAATCCCGCGCCTTTGGGAAGCTGAGGTGAGTGGATTGCCTGAGCCTGCAGGTTCAAGACCCGCCTGGGCAACTTGGCGAGACCTCATCTCTACAATAAATTAAAAAAATTGGCTGGGCGTGGTAGCACGCGCCTGTAATTCCAGCTACTTGGAAGGCTGAGGCGGAAGAATCGCCAGAGCCCAGCAGGTCGAGGCTGCGGTGGCCGGGAGCGGCCACTACATTCCAGTCTGGGCGACAGTGAGACTCCAACTCAAAAAAAAAAAAAAGGAGAATGATTTAAGGACAGAATGGTAAAGAGCTTCAATTCCAATGTGAAGAGTAAAAGGAAAGCGAAAGAATCCTCAATGAGAAATGTAATTGCTGACACAAGATATAGTCCTGGTCATTAGTAAAATATTAAATAATGTCAAGTCAACATGATTCAACAAAGCAAGAAAATGTGAAGTGTCTTAGAAGGAACAACATAGAAATTATTATTATTAATATTATTGTGTAATTTAGGTATTGGTGTGCTCTGGAAACTCAATGATAAATAAGTCAATTTCTAAGATTAAAGGGATTCTCTATGGCTAATTAATCGTATGTTCTTTATGCTTGTTCTCTGTGCTTTATTTTAATTTTTACTTTATTCTTTTATCTATTAATGCATGTAATATGGATGTAGAGCTGAGAAAAACAACAGATGCTTTCTTGTTCTGAAGAAATGAATTGCTGCAGCTTTCTGAGATATTTTTTGGTGTCCACATTTACTCTATCTTGCATAAATTTCTATAATCTATTGAATGTTTATGATTGACTTCTTTGAGTTAGGATTTAGGAATGAAAACTGTATACATGTTCTCGTGGAACTCATATTCTAATGAGTAAAATTGATCTGAACACAAGGACATTGTTTTTTTTTTGTTGTTGTTGTTTTTGCTGTAATAAGCACCATAACATAGACCAAGAACTTTGTGTGTAAAGTTTTTTAAATCTCTTCACCTTCCAAATCTCATATATTTTGGTACTAGACTATTCCTAACTTTGGAACTGCTTATCTAAACTTCTCTTAAAGTTAATGAAAGGGTCTGTATACAGGGTAGTTAAAGGTTGGTTATATAAATGAAAACAGTAATAAAAAATAACTTTCATAAACATGAATAAGATGGAGATCAAAAGAAGACATTTTAAAAAAATTAACATATGCATTTTCATTGTATTAAAAATGTTTCTCATGATAGTGCATAAATATGACTCGGTTCAGTAATGGTAAGATGTAATTCATTATTAGACAGGTTAATGCAATGTTCTACTGAGCCCAAAGTTACAACCTATATGATTTGTGAGCTATTGTTTAGGAGAGGAAAAGTTCAAATTAGTCCCATAAGCAAATTAAGTCATTCCTCTAGCTCTCCAAAACTATCAAATGAAACAACATCCTGCAGCATTGCTTTCTCTGTATTATAAGTAGTGAAATACACAGAAAAGTAATGAAAACCGAAGCAAATATGGTTTCACATTTATTCAGTATAGTTCTAAAACACTCCACATGAAAATCTACAGAATCGAAGATGTTGAAAATATTTTTCCATCATGTTCTTGTACGCTCTACATAAACCTGGTTTGAAGGAGGAATTGCTCAGTTAATAGTTTCTATAGAAGCAGTTTAAGCAGTTTCCTAGGGAGCATAGTTGCTTAGGAAACTCAAATATATGATGGCACAGAGGCTGTGACTAGACACCTGCTGGTGTGCACAGTTTCATGCTGCCATTTTTACCCATTTCTCCTCTCTCTCCTGGCTGTGTTCTCATATGGCAGAAGTGCAGAGTTGGAAAACCAGTGCGGGTCTTGGCATTAGATGGAGAAAATAAAATTGCTCACGGGTTTACCATAAAGAATGCCTTTCGTAGAAAAGCTGTTTTTGAGGGCAGATTAGGTGACATTTTCCTACCTTGCAAATAACTTCCACTGATCATTGGGATAATCTCTGAGGATTTACTCTAATTATATTCTTTGTGAGCCCTGGCACATTAAGAAATGGTAATTGAATTTCATGAGAGTCATTTCAAAATCTGGCCATTTTAGAAAAAAAAATGAAGGGCATAGGTATACAGGCATATCATAAACCTTAAGCTAGTTTCCTTAAAATCAATGATGTGTTCCCTTTTAAATGTATAATATAGGATATAGAATATGTAACCTCATGAGATTTGTAAGTCAATGAGTAATTCTGGTGTTGTTTTTATTTTTATTTAAAATAACAGTTGTATGGACATTAAATTCTGTACATGTTTGTCCTTCTACCTATAGATTTAAATGGGTTTTATGATGCCTTTTATGAGTTGACAACTTATTTTCAGTTGATATCCTTTTAAAATGTGAAATAATGATGGCAGTGTGGGAATGTGTGCTGTAAACGTGACTCAAGGTCTCCACACACCATGCTGCCACATTAAGCAGCTGTTCAGTAGACACGAGGAACTAAATAACAGAACCCAAACCATTTGACTGGGGACCACTAGATGACACAGCATTATAAAAAGAAAAGAAAAAAAAAGCGTTGCAATTAACCAACAGCAATCCCTCAGGTCTGAGGCTCAGCATTATCCCTGGCTTCTTCATTCTTCTTGTGAAGCTTTTAGAGACAGGCAATCACAATTTTTTTCTCACAGTGTGCTATTATAGCAGTTTACAATACCGTTGCTCATTTTAGCAGTCAACAATCCCAGATTTCAGAGTGAGAGAAAGTGAACTAAAAACCTAACTCATATTACCAGAGTTAAAGTGGACTTTAGTTTTACATAGTGTCTAACTTTCCAATTAACTTTGTATGCTTTCATAGTTAATGGAATCCTAAGACCCTAATTGTCCTCACGCTATTTAGTGCCCCAATCCCACTTTATATTTGCATCATATTTTTATGTCAATGTTTCCCTAGGCATAAAATAGCCCTGGGTCTTTACATCATTTTCAGAAAAAAAAGCAAAATTCTTACTGGCCTATATGCCCTAAGTGATCTTTCCCTCCGTTCCTGTCTCACTGGCCTCCGTACTCTTCCCTTATATGCTTTCATGTTCCTGTATTAGATTCCCTTGCCTAATGTTATTCATTATTTCTTGAAAGCTTCTCCCCAAATAGTTGGTGACTCACTCCCTCGCTTTCTTCAGGATGATTTTGCAATGTCACCTTCTTAAGAATGCCTTTTTCTGCCGGGCTCGGTGGCTCAGCCTGTAATCCCGCACCTTTGGGAGGCTGAGGTGAGTGGATTGCCTGAGTCCGCGGGTTCGAGACCCGCCTGGGCAAGCGAGACCTCATCTCTACAATAAATCAAAAAATCAGCCGGGCGTGGTAGCGCGCGCCTGTAGTTCCAGCTACTTGGAAGGCTGAGGCGGAAGGATCACCGGAGCCCAGCAGGTCGAAGCTGCGGTGGCCGGGAGCGGCCACTGCACTCCAGTCTGGGCGACAGAGTGAGACTCCAACTCAAAAAAAAAAAAAAAAAAAGAAAGAGGGCATCCAAAATGTCTAAAGACAGGGTTGCTATGGTCTAAATGGAACAAACTTAATTCTACAGCCTCGTGGAGCTCCTGCCAGGGAAGAAAGGAAAGTTTTCCTCTAACGACAGACTCTAGGATCTGAGAGTGGGTAGGAGCTCAGAGGGTAAAGAGAGGGAAAGAAAGGTGTCCTGGACACAGGAAGCAGCAGTGCTTGTTTGAGGTGGTTGTAGACTGAAAAGAGACCAGGCAGGGTGGAGCCAGTAGAAAGGGGGAGTGTGGCACATAGTGAGGCTGGACAGGGCAACAGGAGCCAGAGTAGGGCTGGGTGAGAGTTTCACCTCCCCACTCGGGGCTGAATCTGACGCAGCTGCGAGGAAGAGCCTCTGGTTTGTTATGGAAACAGAAAAACTGTGGCTCACAGTCAGGCCAGTGACGTGAGTGTCTGGTCTGCGGAGCACTCGTATCAGAAGCACCAGGGACACGTTTTGCATATACAGCCTCCCGAGTCCCACCCAAGACCCACCCAAACAGACCTCTGGGGCAAGGCCTAGGAATTTGCGTTTTATCCAGCATGCCATGCAAAGTTGTTGCAACCTAGGTTTAAGATTGGCTTGGTCATGCTAGTGCCTGTGTCAGCTCCATTCTGATCCCTCCTCCACCCTCGCTGGTTATGAGACCTGGGGCAATGTCAAGGCTTCCCCTAGATTTGTTTCTTTATTGATGCAACGAATTCTATATCCGCCCTCTCTTTTGAGAGGATGATGTGTTCATTCTTCCCCAATCCTTGAGGAACTACGATATCAAGGAGGCAAAGAAGCTTCATCTCGTGTGTTGCATCCACTTCCCTAGGAGGGGCTGTGGGAACACTGTGTTGAGAAGGATTCTGAAGCTGTATACAATAGTTCCTCCTTGTCCGTGGTTTTAGCTACCCACTGTCAACTGTGGTTCAAAAATATTACATGGAAAATTCCAGAAATAAACACTTTATAACGTTTTAATTGCACGCAATTCTGAGTAATGTGGTGAAATTTCATGCCATCCCCTCCATCCCACCTGGGACCTGAATCTTCTCTCTGTCCAATGGATCCATGCTGTATATGCTACCCACCCATGAGTTGCTTAGGGACATCTTGGTGACCAGGACAGCATCAGACGATTAGGTCACAGTATCGGAGGGCTTGTGTTCAAGGAATCCTTACTCAATTCAGCAATGGCCCCAAAGTGCAGAGTAGTGATGCTGGCAATTTGGATACGCCAAAGAGAAGCTGGCAGGTGCTTCCTTTAAGTGAAATTGAACATTCTCAGCTTAAAGGGAAAAAATTGTACGCTGAAGTTGCTAGGATCTATGAATCTTCTATCTATGAAATTGTGAAGAAAGAAAAAAATAGTGCAGAGCATATATAGGGTTCAGCACTATTCACAGCTTCAGTTATTCACTGGGGGTCTGAGAACATATGCCCCATGGATAAGTGGGGGGAGGACGGGGACTGACTGCACTGTCTGATTAAAGATGTCGCAAGCATTGAAAGGGAGGTGGTGGGACATCAAGTCTCAGCTAGAGATATCTTAGATGAGAAGTCACCCTCAGGACAGCCTTGCAGACCACCTGAAGTTACATAGCACCTCTCGCTTGCTAAAGTACCTTGGTGTCATTTCCATCAGAGCCTTTATTACAATTGTAACCCTCTTGTTTATTTCATTGCTCACTTGTTTTTTTCCTCTGGTCTTTTCCACCTTGCTGACTATAAGTTCCCTGAAGGCAGGGCTGTCACAGCAGGGCTGCGTCTCTTTGGTTCACCACTGTCTTCCTTGCACTGGGCCCAAAGTAGGTGCTCATTAAGCATCACTGGCTGCATGAATAAAGGCGTCAGGGACTTGCCATCCCTGGACTCAATGCCTGGAACCACACAAAGCACAGAAGACACTGTGCCACTTGGCAAAAATCAACGTCCAATTAAGGAGATTAGAAGGAGGAATAGAACTTGAGCCAAATGAAAGAAGGAAAAACATCAGATGGGAGGAGGAGGACAAGGAAGGAAGGAAGGGAGGGAGGGAGGGAGGGAAAGAAAAATTCCTCCAACCAGAACACTAGAAAGACGTAAAGAGCTGATTAATGTCAACCTGCCATGAATGGTTGAAATGCTTTATGAGGTCCACATCAGTGAGGGCACGACAGGGAGGAGGTCATATCAATGAAGGCACAGACATGGATGAGCTAAAGCACAGAGTTAAGAACAAATGTCAGGACAGCTATCCCAGGGAAATGAAAACTTAGGTTCACACAAAAACCTAGACACCGACCTTCACAGCAGCATTATTCATAGTAGTCAAACACTACAAAACCACCCTGATGTTCTCCAGTGGGTAACTAAACAAACCGTGACACAGCCACACCATTGGATAGTTCAAGAAGAATTAGGCTAGGTGGAAAAAAAAAAGCCTATCTAAAAGGTGTTGCAGCATTCCTGAAATGACAAAATTATAGAAATGGAGAACAGATGGGTGGTTGCCAGGAATGAGGGAGGAGGAGGAGTGGGTGAGATGGGAGAACAGTAGCTGTGGTTATCAACAGGCAGCTCAGTGGATCCGTGTGGGACGGTTCTGCTCTGTATCCAGACTGTGGGGGAGGATATACTAAACTGATGAATCGATACAATGCAGAGAAGGAAATACACAGATACACAAATGAGTCCAAGTAAACGCAGAGGGGTGGGAATAAAAGGCTATAGATTGCATCCATGTCAATATTCTGCCTGTGATTTTCTGCTGTAGCTTCCCAAAATGTCACCACTGGGGGCAAATCAGGGAAACCTGGGATTGCTCTTCTTACAATTTGATGTGAAACTTAGTATCTTAGAATTTACGTTTTGTAGGGAAAAATAAATTTCACAACTTTCAACTTGGATGAAGGTTGGAAGCGCACTTCAACCCCACAGAGACTGTTCCTGGCCTCTCCAACTCCCCACCCCCAAACTGTTTACAGTCCATTCTCCCAGAGATTCTTGGCATCTTGTGTAAACTGTATCATCTGTGACAGACTGTAGCTCCAGCAAAGATTTCTGGAAGATATCAATGAAACTCTGAGTGTCCAATGTGGACACAAAGCCAGTTTACTAGCTTCCAGCCTGGCTGAATCTGAGGATATTTGAATGGCAGCGTATGAAGTTACACTTCAAGGAGACTGTTCCTATGGCAACCCGTACTTCCACTGTGATACGATTCACATCCTTGATTCTAATCACTTGGTCCTCACTATTAGAACATAAGTACCTGAGGACAGAGACACTGTGGTGGATTTCCTGCTGTTACCCCTGGCCTACCCTGCCTATCACATAGATGTCCCATAGTCGCCATTGTGGTTTCTGCCTGTCCAGCTTCCATTTGTTGTTCTGCTGATAATAGTGCCTTGTTTTTCCTTTGGGAGAACCATCTCTCCTCCATTGCAGACAATCTTGGGGAGAGTTTGATTCAAAGTGCCCTGGTTCTAGTCTGGGCACAGTGGCTCATACCTATAAATCCCAGGACTTTGAGAGACCAAGGTAGGGGGATTGCTTGAGCTCAGGAGTCTTGAGACCAGCCTGGACAACATAGCAAGACCTCACTTCCACACACACACACACACACACACACACACACACACACAATTAGCTGGGAGGCTAAGGCAAAAGGATCACTTGAGTCAATGAGGTTGAGGCTGCAGTGAGCGATAATTGCACCACTGCACTCCAGTCTGGGTGACAGAGTGAGATCCCAACTCAAAAAATACCAACAATGAAGTGCCCCAGTTTCTACCCTGGCTGAGGGGAGGCAAGAGACCCAGGACAATCAGAATTGGTGAGTGCCAACACCTAGATTTTTAAAAAAATATTTTAAAACACAAGCTCTCTTTTCCCCCTGTAGTCATTGTTCTTGATAGAATATCAACTAGGGGCTACTGGAGGATCTTCTCACTACTCTCCCTTGGAAGAGTTTATCTGCAATGGAGCCAACACAGTGGAATGCAGAGCCAAGAAACTGAGAGACAGCAACCCCTGATGTATCATTTGAGCCCTTGGATATAGCCATGCCTGAAGCTATTACACCCTTGAACTTTTCAATCATGTGGGTTGACCAGGCACAGTGGCTCACGCCTATAATCCCAGTACTTTGGGAGGCAGAGGTTAGAGAATTGTCTGAGCCCAAGGCTTCGAGACCAGACTAGACAACTTGGCAAGACCTCATCTCTATAATAAATAACAAAATTAGCCGGGCATGGTGGCATACACCTGTGGTTCTAGCTACTTGGAAGGCTGAGGTGGAAGGATCAGCAGGTTGAGACTGTGGTGGCCATGAATGTGCTACTGTACTCTAACCTGGGTGACAGAATGAGACTCCTGCTCAAAAAAAAGTGGATTACTATAATCCTTTTTTTGTTAAAGCCAATTGGAGTTGACCATTTACAATAAAAAATCATCTAGGTATTTATTAACGAAGACATGAATGAATGAACAAATGAAATTCTGCAAATATTTATTGAGTATGTCCTATGTAGCAGGCACTATTTTAAAGAAAGAGGCAAAGGAACAGCAGAGATGACTTTCTCCTTTGAAAGCCAAGCATGAGGCCTGCCAACCTAGAATTGAGGTCAATCCATCCAATTGCAGTGGCTGCTTAGAAATATCCCTTTTCTTCCCAACCTTTCCCTTACCTTCTCCCACAACATAACTATGGTTCCTGCCAGTATTAAGGCATGGCCCACGGAACCCACTAACACTGATGTTCACACGAGCTCCTGAGGCCAAGTGGCTTGGATCTATGTGGTTATCAGATGCAAACTTCATCACAGCAGGAATTTGGGCTAGACATTAGGGGAATATTGTGGTACCAGATGGTGTTTCTGAAGAAGGTTGTCCTATTTTTGCAGTTGTAGGATTTGACAATAAATCTGCCTGGCAGGCCTCAGATGTAATTTGGCCTCGAAATCATCTCTGTTAATCCTTGATGCTGTGTGTATCTGTCAAGGTCCAACCAGGAAAAACAGAACCCACTCTAAGTAATATTTGAACAAAGAGCATTTACTCTAAGAGACTGATTGCACAGATGAAGAAAGACACTGGGAAGCAAACAACAGGGAACTGTGCGGTAACCCAGGTACCTGCAGCAGCAGAAAGACATGACCACTAGTTGGCTAGAGAGACAAAGGGTGGAGGTGCTATCATCTGTGCCTAGAGGCTAGAGTCACCAGTAGAGGCTGGAGCCATGGAAGGTCTGTGTGATAGAAACTGCCACCAAGGAAGAAATACAGTCACTACAAGAGAACCTACCAGAGACATAGTGGAGGGGAGACAAATTCTGCATTTCTTTTCCTTTCACCTCTCACAACAGAGCTTCTCCTGGACCACACCCAACCCAGCACCTCCCACTGACCATGTCCAACCTAGCACCTCCCATTAACCTCACACACCCACGACCTCCCATTGGCCACACCTAACCCAGCACCTCCTATTAACCTCACCCAACCCAGGACCTCCCATTGCCACACCCAACCAGGAGTCACAAACTAGGGCTGTTTGGAAGCATGGCCTGCCAGGATCAGCCTCCTGTGATACAGAGCAGAGCAGGCACAGGCAAGATTGAATTAGAGAGCACAGACCAGAACTGCACACCGCTGCCCCCAGAAGCTGCAATCTTTGGGTTCCCACGTTCAGCAGCCCTCTTCTCACCTGGGAAGAAATGGCCCCTTTGGATCCAAAGGTATCATCACCAAGTCTCTGTCAGAAATCGAGGCCAAGTTCCAAGACTTTCCTACCCTTCTGCTGAGAGTATAAAATGGCACAAGCCTTTTAGAGAGCTGTTTAGCAGTTTCTGATCAATTTAGACTTACATTGACCCCGTGACCCAGCAACTCCACTCTTAGGTATTTACTCAAGATCAATGAAAATACTGCACAAAAATAATTAAACAAGAATGTTTATAGCATTATTTCCAGAATAGCCCCAAATTTGAAACAACTTAAATATCCATCCACAGGAGAATGGAAAAACAAAATTGTAGTGGGGTAATACAGTGGAATACTACTCATCAATGAAAAGGAACACAGACGGGCTCGGTGGCTCAGCCTGTAATCCCGCGCTTTGGGAGGCTGAGGTGAGTGGATTGCCTGAGACCCGCCTGGGCAACTTGGTGAGACCTCATCTCTACAATAAATTTAAAAATTAGTCGGGCGTGGTAGCG